>JANHFO010003331.1:10934-25686 GCA_032468095.1 Pareas carinatus
CCCCTGGCTTATAACCAGTGTTGGCCACAAGCAGGTTCCTTGGTTGCAAGTATGGTGCACAGAACGAAGGTGTCTGTACTAGAAAGGTAGCAGTGTAACACAAGCATAGACCGCAGTGAAGTATATAAGCCTTTATACTCAAAACAGCAAAGCACAGTCCAAACTCAAACTCAGGTTAGCAAGTTGTTTATGCAGCATCTGTGCCAACAAAATTGGCCAGCAATAAACAGCAATTCGGGAACCAATACAGAGACATCGATTACACAGCAGGAGTCACCAAGTGAGAGAGAGGGTGAATTAGGAACTGCTGCTTATATGCTCTAGGTCCCGGGCTAATTGTGATAGGTGTGGCTCAGTTTGATTCAGTTGGCCAACCATTCTGTAAACCAACCTGTAGGGTTCTTAAAGGGATCACAACCCGTATAACCCTAACAAGTATGTTTTTACTTATACTTGTTTTTTGTTGTTTTTCTCATATATGTTTGACTAAATAAGTAAGTAAGTAAATAAATAAATATATTTAAAACTGCATCTTCTAAGAACGAGACTGGCTCAATTTATATACAATGTTTTGTGAAATTGTTATTTACCCTTATGAAAGCCTAATGTCTAATCTCCATTTAAAGCTTCATTTAAAACTAATGATCATTGACTAGTGGAATCTTTTAATGAATATCTCATGCAAAGGCTGGAGAAGCCATCAATTGTCCTGAAGTCCTAAATTTTTAGTTGTTAAGAAATGGACAAAATGGACATAATTTTTCCTGTTAACCATTAAGGAGGGGGAAAATATTTTTCCCTTTTACATTCATCTCAGGCCTTTGCCTCTCTCACATATTTAATACATGTGCATAACTTTATATTAGAAAACCAGTTCAAAATAATTAATTCGCCTCAGTAGTCACTCTGTCCTGCCTGCCCTCAGAACATTTCTTATTCTCTTGCACTGCAATTGATTCTAGCTACATTCCATTTATTTCTTTATAAAAGTAAAGCATTTCAAATGGTTTTAATAAAGAATAAGTCGTCCCTTTTTTGTGAGACTTCATTCACCAGTTTGTTCATCTTAGCTTGGCAAATATTTATTTGGCAAATACTGTCTGAATATTCTCAATGTATGTTTACATAATATGTGTGTTTGTTATTAAAAATTATAATTACAAAGATCAAAATTAATGCAACATAAAAGAATAAAAAGAAAAAATAAGAAAATGCAGAAGATAAAAACAAAGGAAAAAATAAATAGTAAAGAAAAAGAAAGGAAATATAAAAAAATTGCTTCCCCTTTCATCACAAATATAAACTATGTTAGCAACTTTAGTTAGGAACTCTTAAAATACAACAAATCTTCTCTTCTTCCCATATCCCATCTGTTAACTATATACAAATCCTTGAAGTCTCACCATTTCAGTCCTGATCAGCTAAATTCCATTTAGGATTACCAGACATAACAACATATTTATTTTAACCTTGATGAAATAAACCAACTTTATATTCCTTCCTTTTACTTTTAATGATCTTAATATTTAATTCCTTCAAATAATGTCCTAGAAATTGATTTCTTTTCACTTTTTTGTCCCTTTTACAACAAGAAAAATATCCAACTCTCTTGATTTATTTCTTTACCTATTTTAATTAAGGCATCAGCCAATTTTTTATGTAAGCCCAGTATAGAACTTTTACATGCCATTGTTGTAGTCTGTAATTTTTAAATTCACTTTCATATCAGTCGCAATCTAATACAGTATGTGTTCCTCTTCCATAACATCTTTTAAACATAGTCTATCTATAGAGGCAGATATTCTTAAAACAAATATATGGGTCAATTGTTCAAAAGTATCCTTCAGTATGTCAGACAATAAAATATTCTGTTCCATTCTGTAATAGTAACAGGGTGAATAAAATTTGATTTTTTAAAAAAATTAAAAATCAGATTTTTTAAATTTAAATCAGATTTTTTCATTTAAATTGAATTTTTATTTTTATCAAATTTAGTTTAATAAAATGATTTTGGAGTAAAAATCTATCTAAAGATAGTTTTCTATTTATGATAAATTAATAATTTAGTCTATTCAATATGAAATGGAGCTTAGTTATATAGCATGAGACTGTATATTCTGCAATATTTACATTTTTGGTAAACTCATTCAATAAATTCAAGCTCTGCAAGCTGAGACAACATGTACTGCATTGATGCATTTACACAATTTCACAGTAACCATGAAATAAAACATAGTTAAGGAACATTACTTTATTCCATTGTTTTGCAAATCTATGTACACCACAAACTGTATGATTGTTTGAAGAGAAATGCATCTGTAGCAGGCTCTGTGAGGAATTGAATGAGTTTACCAAAAATATAAATATTGCAGAATATACAGCCTCATGCTACATAACTAAACTCCATTTCATGCTGAATAAACTAAATTATTAATTTATCTTAAATAGAAAACTATCTTTAGATAAATTTTTACTCCAAAACTATTTTATTACAATAAATTGGATAAAAATAATTGATTTTTATTTAACCCAATTTAATTTGAGCCTTTTCACTAGCGATTTAAATCAAATCCACCCTTATTAGTAAGCCAAATATTTCCTTCACTTGTAATCTTTAGTTACTTCTGATTCTCTCTAGTGTCCAGTCTTCAACACATCACTCCATCATGCTTTTTTAAGAGAACTCA
The DNA here is from genome assembly GCA_032468095.1 of Pareas carinatus. NCBI lineage: Eukaryota > Metazoa > Chordata > Lepidosauria > Squamata > Pareidae > Pareas > Pareas carinatus. The sequence goes on from JANHFO010003331.1 coordinate 13,622, forward strand.
AATCAAAAGTAGGAATCTTATCCAGATAGTCCTCAACTTATATGTGCTGACCTTTTAAAGTGCTGACCATAGTTCTCTCGGAACTCTTGAGTCTATCATGACCTCCTCATGAAGAGCAAATGTATGGAGCACTTGTGGGCAATCTCTAGTTTTCTCCTTGTCTGGATAGAAATTATAAATATCCAGTCTACTCATTGGCATTTCATTTCTCCATAATTGTCATATTCAGTTCACCATTTTCTCCCAGAAGTCTGCCACTTTGTCTATGTGGCAATACCTACCCATCCTACCAAATCAGGCAGAGCTGTTCTATTCACTAGGTTTTTTTCATCTCAAACCTGATCATGACTGACCCCAAACAATTCAGCATATTCTCTAGAAAGGAGCAGTTTGTTCCTGAATTTGAAACAAACTGTTCTCTGTTTCCAGCATGCCCCAATTCATGACTCGCTTGCTAATTTAACTTGCTTTTCCCATCTGTTTTTATTTCCTCTTGCAAATGATTATTAACACAACATGCCACAGTTCCATTCAGTAGCCAAAATGTTTGATCAAAAGACCATCACAGCTCAGTATTTAATAACAAATAAAAGTATCCTGATGAGAAGTAAGGAAATGAGACAAGTATGAAATATGGGGAAGAAACTTTTAGATACAGAACATCTGAACAAAGGAGTTGTCAATCATAACATAATGGCAGTCAAATAAAATGCTTTAAACATTGGTTTTTCTAGATAACACTGAAGTAGATAAACCACCTACTGATTTTGTATAATCTACTGCAATGTTCATGGGTTTGAAAATGTACAATATGAACCAAGAATCAAAATCTCTATTTCAAAAAACATGGTAGCTCTATTAATATTGAAATTCATAAAGCAACATGTTTTTGTAAAAATAATTTCCTTGTAGAAAATAAGCAAATGTATTTTATTTCTTGTTTAACAAACATTTGGTATTAAAGACTTACTATTGCATTTTCCTGAATTGTCAATGTACAAGAATAAGGCCGGAGAAAAGATACACAATCATACAGGAATTCTATGTCATTTTAAAGTAATATCATTTTAATGCATACTAAGAAATAGAAAACTTTGATAAGCCAACAATGATTTAGGAATGAGAGTTCTCACCCCTGCTAAATATAGAAAATCCTTTATCAAGTTTTGACACAGAAGAATATTTCCAGCGCGTTTATCAATCACATTTATTATAGAGAAGTGTATGATGTGAGAAAAAGTCAATGGGAAATGCATCAGCATGAAAATCTTTCTGTGTATTTATGGATTTGGTCAAAATGTATCATAATAAGAATAGATTTATATTATCAAATATTTGGCTGAAAATGGAACTGAAGGTTGATTGGTGCATGCAACCAGAGCAACACCCAATGGAAATAAGGCATTCATGAAAATAAATGTAATGCTTAAAAATGATTCCGCACTGAACAACGATTAAGATGAGGATGTGCGATGTCCCTTGGTTGTTTAATGCATTTATGAATAAATATATAAGGAATGATTGTAGAAATATTGGAGTGTGCTGGTTAGAAATATGAATATGCACATACTTTTGTATACCATTGTCTTATTGTATGCTGAAACCAAAACTATCTGTAGAAAATATTAGGCTATATGATGCAATGAAGAGTGTACATCTGAAAATTAATGCATCAAAGGCCAAGGTGGTAGAATTTGACAAAAGAAAAAAGGAATGAGTGGTTGCAAATTATAAAAGGTAAAAATTGAGCAAGTTGATGAATCTGTGTACCTTGCTGGGATATTTATTAAAGACAGGAAAGTGGACAGAAATAAATTACAAAGTACAAATGACGCTAATGGGTAATATAGGATCTGTTGCAAGAAATTAAACACTGAAATAAGTCAGAATGGCAGAGCATAAGAGCATGCTCTTAATTTGTTAGGTGAGAGTTGAGTATTTTTTAAAAAATAAAAATAAAATAAAAATTGGATACAATGGAAATGGGGGCATGTAATAAGTAGGTGTGGTAAAAAGAATAGGATCAAGAGTGAATGGATGTTAAATTAATATATAAATATACTGAGATGATTTGTTTAATAGAAGGAATGAGGCTGAATAACAGAATGGAGGGAAAAAGATCCTCAAAAGAAAGAGGAAAATTTAAAGAACAAAAAAAACCATAAGGTGATGTATTGATGCAAGGGTCCTCAATTCCCAGGCCACATCCTGTTGAAACCAGGCTGTGGGAAAGAAGGGCAAGCACATGTGAAGCTCCATTCACAGGAGTGGCAGGCAAGAGCGGCATGTGCACGAAGCTCCACGTGAGGGGAGGGTGTTTGCGCTCACGTCCATGAAACTTCACTTGCACAAGGGGAGGGGGTTTGAGCACAAAGCTTCACTTGTGCAGAGGGGGTTTGCACTTGTGCGCAAAGTTCCATTTGTGCAAATGGAGCTTCGTGTGTACCCTCTGAACATGTGGAGCTTTGTGCGTGAGCATAAGCACTCTCCATTCATGGGCAAAGCTCCATTTGTGCAAGTGGAGGGAGTGCACGCATGCCGCTTGCACAAATGGAATTGAGTGTGTGTGTCTGCCACTCACACGCCGCCACCCCCCACACTGGACCACCAAGCTGGAAAGGTTGAGGATTGTATTAATGTGATGAACAGATAGTTTGCAAAACATATGTGGAGAAGCACAGTTAATGGTATTGGTGTGAAGTACTGTATAGCAAATATTGTTGGTGCATACTTCCTTCATTTACTTATTTTATACCTTTCATTAGCAAACGAGGTTGAGGTTTGCTTCAGTCATAATCTATGAAGCAATTTCTATTCTAGACACATGCTTTATGTGAAATAGCCCTAAACTCAAATGTCTGAAATTAAATCCAGACATGCTATATTATGTAAGTGTGATATTATATATAGTAATTATCCCAACACATATCCTGATACTCACTTTGACTGGCTTGTGCTTCATTTCTCCATGCAGAGCTAAAAAGAGGAAAGAAAATATTCAAAAATATAATTGTCTTTGCAAGGCAGAATAGTTGCAGAAATCAGCAACAGATTCCACAAAAATATTTTCCCTCCACAAGCTATGTTTTTGTGGCCAGGAAATCTGAAGAAATCTAATGTATATTGGACTTCAGTGTCACTTACAGCTACAACAGCTGACAGTCTGTAAGATTATTTCTTTCGCTCAGTAATTGCAAATGTCACTTGTTCATTGAGTGACAAGTTACTTTTATCTGCCTTCATCTGGCGGTGGTAATATTGTAGCAGGGAAATCAAGGTTATTCTGTGACAATCACCCAGCAAGAGAGGGCAACTTGACAATGGCATGAAATCTAAATAACTATGGTCAATTTACTATAAAAATCACCCGTAGTTCCTCAAGCATAGCTCCATGACCTGGAACAGAAAAATATAGAATCTTATAATAAACTCTGAAATGTGTCAATTGCTATGTTGGCAGGAAATCCTAAAACCTGAAGTGCCAACAAATCTTGAGGGCAATATTCTGAGAAAGACTAGCATAAAAAGATATGGCCAGCAGCCATGTGTCACCTCCCAAATTATATTTCCAGCATACATGTGATGCGCATACAACTGGGGTGATGGTGGGGGGAGCTCCCTGGACTTATTAAGCTCCCTTTTTGTATGGAGGAATTATGTTATATACTTTTGTATGGAACTAGAAGCATTTCTCATATTTGATAAACAATACCTGTGTGTGTGTGTTTTAAAATAATGTGTGATTTCTGCAAACATTGGCAGCTTGACACCATGGGTTTAGCTAGCTTGTGTAGCAACTTTAGTCAGTCAGAATTCAGAGTTACAATCATGAGACTTGCCTGCAACTTCAGCTCAGACTGATGCTGTATAGAAAATCATTAAGGGGTCTTTACTCATTTTTATTTTCCAGAGATGATACATCAGACAATTGCTTAACTTATCAAATCTAATTTAATTTTCTTAAGTCGTGGCCTCTCATGAGCCTCAAACAGAATCCCTTTGTCTCTGCCCAAAATAGAGACTTGAAACATACACATTTTCCAGGATTATCTTGGTTACAAGATTTTTAAGATTCTGGTGAAATCCTTCGGGAAAGAGAGAGAGAATTTCTTCATGTGACGTTAGACCATGGTAAACGATGTGCCTTGTAAGGTTGTGTAAAGACTGGATTAACTGCAAGAAAAAATGACAGAGTTAAAGGATTTCACATTGCATTTAACAGAAATTTTTTTTTGCCTTCTATGCATTTTTAAAGAAACAAAACACATCAATTTGTGTAATCTATGTCTGTCCTGTTCCCTATTAGGCTTTTATTCTTGATTCTTGCTTTTTTCTATGATGATGATAATGATGATGATGATTATTATTATTATTATTAATTGCACAGCCTGCCAGATATTCAGACTGGATTTGGCATTTTTGTCTACCTATCGAGTCCTTACCAAGGACCTGGGATAGGCAGATGTGTATTGTCATCACAGGGTGAAAGCTGTTTTATTATTAATATTATTTATTATGTAACTTGGGGTGCTTCTCATTTGCATCAGAAGTACTGAAGCAAATGCTATAAAAATATTTTTATTCTGTAAAATACTGTGTATCTTTAAGCATTCATAGAATCTTGAACATATTTCAGCAGCTTACCTGATTTGCTTCATTAGGAGTTACTGAGAGATTGGAACTGGTACTTTCAGTGAGGTTTTCAGAGATATTTCCTGAACTAGAAAAGCTCTCTTGGCATAACTGCCGGACAACATTCTTTGAAGGAGCCTTTGAAGGAGAGAAACAAATAGTGATCCTTCACAAAAGGAGTACCGAAAGCCTAAATGTTTGTGTAGATGCATCAGCTCCCTCTCATTAAATAGAAGAAATAAGACCGGAACTTTGTGGGATTTTGAATTTAGAGCTTTCTTTCTGAAACATTGTGATCAAGAATGGAAGATCCAGATAAGGGCAACATGAAAAAGTCAAAGCAAAGATGAATAAGACAAGAAATAGTGCATCTAAGAAATGGCACAGGAAGAGCTCTGGGATGCAGTCAGCTGTCAAAAATCCTAAACAACCTACAAGGAATGAGGGTGTGCAACATACTGTTGCATCCTGAGGCATCTAGTAATTTGTATTAAATATGTAGTTCTTGATTGGGACAGTGAAGAAATAATACTTTTTGAAGGGAGAGCAAAGTTGGGTATTGGAAACAAGGACCAGGTTTGCTTTCACCTGGTTCCCCAGCATTTTTTTCCCATGACGTTTAGAAAATAAGCCCGCTGAAAACCTGTTGTATAATTTTAATTAACGTGTTAGTTATTGACGGAACGTTTTAGGTTTAGATTTATAAATGCCTGAAAGAAGAGGAAGTACGTTTTTTTTTCAAAGCCATGTCCTGCCTCACCTGGCAACTGTGAAAAAGGAATTAAGACTAGACATCACTTTGTCCATCATAAGCACGAGCATTTCTGTGCCCGGTCACTTAATGGTGGTTTAGAGCAAAATGATCGCAGCTGATCACCATTCCGCAGCATCCTGTTCTCCCCACATTGGGAAAAAAAAGCACACACTTACTTTCAGTAAGAACTGAAGCGAGGCAAACACTTCCCTATCCAATGCGGCCATATTTCCCTTCCCGTGTGATTCGGTACCAAATATCACTGGAAGAAGAGAGACTAATTTGGGTCACGTGGCAGGGTCTGAAACTGCTATGCAGTCTGGGAGTTGTAGTTAGACGCTAAGGAAGCGGCTTAGAGCTGCTGGCTGGCTGGCTGAATGGAGCTAGCGGTGGAAATCGAGGAAGAAGACGACGTGTCAGTGCCCTCTGGATGCAATGACGGAATGCAATGCAATTCTTAGACGGGGGGGTGGTGGGCTGACGAAATTTGTCGTGCAAACAACTGAAGGGAATGGATTGCTTTCATTTCAAAGTTGTTCTTTGAATGGCTGGTTTATTTTAAATATCCATCCATATACACTGTATGCTTTCGTTTTGAGGGGTGATTCCAACATCCTGATCAACCCTAGATGGCAGCAAAGAGATGTTCTGCGTCTCTGCTGCCATCCAAACGCGGGTGGATTTTTGCAGCCCCAGATCTAGCAGCTTTACCCTCTATTCTGTTTAATAAAACTGAATCAGAAATAGTTAGGCTAGTAAAATCAATACCACTTAATTTAAAGATCCCAAATCTCTTGCAGTATGTAGTAAAGAAAAAGCAATTGCAAAAGCATTGATGTTTCTGAGAAGGCAATATTCACCAGTACTGCACATTTGTAAGAGAGACAACTTCCCCTCAGTCCACAGGGTGGACTTTTCAAGGTAGATTGGAGTTCTAAAGTTCCTATAGGCATGATTATGATGTGGTGTCAGACCTAATTAAGTAATATGAAAAAGTGCTGTAGTGCTATAGCTGTGTGTGCGTATGTGTGCATGCAAGCACACAAGGACTATCTTTTTGAAGGTTTCCTGTTAATGTCGAGGCTATATTAGTCCTCAAAATTCAGAATACATATTGTTGCCATGATTACTAGGACTGCCATTCTTTGTATCTTATTGTGAATGAGAACCAAATAGGAATAATTTCTGAGAAGAAATATTAAACTCTGGATATATTCAGGAGCTTTTACATATTTGAAGAAGTGGAATTGAAATTGCCTTCATTGATATTTTCTATGTCCAGCCCTTGCAATGCTTATGTGATCTCTTTCAACACTCCTTGAAAGTTCTTAGCCCACGTTACATAGAAATAACATTATTTTCTTTTGAGGCATAATGAGATATGTCAGGAGGTGTCCTCACACACCATTCTATAATATGTGAAATGGCTTGGAGTCACCTTAAAAATTGGTGATAGTCATATTTTAATGTTCTTTCTGATGTGCTAGTTTTATATTGAGGATTTATAAATGCCTCTTAAATGAGTAGAGGATTTTTAATGTAAAAAATCACATCTTTTTCATTTATCTTTGGAAAATATATTTTAGGACACATTTTTTTCTTTTGTGCAACTTAAAATATTCCTCCCCTCCCCCCCATAAAAATCAGAGAAAAGCTAGGCCTTAAACTTTTCAAAAAGGGCAAGAATTAGAAAAGTAACTTTGGAATGGTATAGATTTATACAACATATACATCAATGGCTTATTTTTATCCATATAATTGATTTTGCTGTGAGAGTGAGAAAACAGACATTAAAAACTACAAAATTTTCTGATACTGATCTTATTCACAATACACCTTAACGTTAAGGTACAAAGGTATATCATATATATTTAGAATCTAATCTATAGATTCTAAGATACAGAAGAGAAATTTTCCAGTGTAAGATAAGCTTTGAAATGTATTTGTCTGAGCAAAAAAGTCTTATGTCATACTTAATTCATCATTTCACTGTTGTGGCATCCATATCTTATATTGCATATTGCAAAGTTTTCCTTGTCTACACAGTATGTATTTTTGAAATTATTGTGCTTTTCCCAGATATAAATCAAGAATGCAGTTAGTTCAAAAACTACCTAAAAGACTGGAATCCCCTTTGTTAAACCACTGTTTTAAATTTAGTTCCTTTGCAAGAAAACAAGAATACCCAGTTTGTATTTCCGTTTCCATTTTTTAAAAATGAGCTTTACAATATGGAATTCTTTTTTATAATTTCTGGCATCTTGAAATTCATTAAGGTTAATCCACTGTGAGAAACTACTTGTGTAGATTTCTTTCAGACATTAAACAGACTGCAAAGGAGATTATGTAAAGAATGTTTAAAAATCTGACCAGAGGAAGGCAAGCATTTTTAGTGAACTGCCTCACACTATATTTGCTAGACACCAAACTTGAGTTAAATTGATTGGTGGGTCTACAAGCTTCATTTCCAAATCAAAATAGCTTGGTTTGTAGTCAATGGTGTCATTCTATTGGCAGAGGAAATTCTGCTGCAGGAATTATTTTTATTTTTATTTTTTAACCATCTGGGGAACTATATATACTGGAAAGAGAGAGATCCTCTGAAAAAGATCCAGGGTCTATGTGGCAGAGAAAACTGATGAAAAGCCGCAATGTACTTGTGGAACACCACCCTTAGAATATTAGATGCCAATTTTTATGTGGTAGACTTTCATAACATAAATGCATGATTTATTAATTTTCTGGGCTAGAGGCTGTACATTATCTCATGACTCTACATTGTTCTCTGTCTGAAAAAAACAACAACGCCCCAAACTCTTGGGCTAAAAGATAAATTGCTTGGTTGTATTCAGGCATAAAAAGAAAATACATATTTAATGCTTATATCTTATTTGTATTGGTTGTTTGGCCATGAAAGTTCCAAATGTTCTTCAGGGACCTAGTAGACATTCTGATAATTCCATTTTTAAAACAGCCCTAAAATATGTTTCAAGGTGCTGAAATGTATCTTAAAAAATAGTCACACTAGATAGTTGTTGAGCTTTAGGGTTTATTATACTTGTGTGTGTATATATATATCAATCATAGTTCTATACACACACATACAAAGGAGTTTTTACGTCCTCCACCCACATAAAGTGCTCAGTATTATAGCATCCTCATTTGGAAAACAGTGGTTTTTCAGCTCCATTATTTAGGGGGGGAAAGGGAGGGGATGAGAAAGAGAAACCCATTTAAGAAGTGTGAAAGGCTTCATAGTTGGCTTCTGCTTTGTTCTTGGAGTAATGGCTCAAGCATTTGATCATGGTGTGGCTATTTTGAGTTTATGGGTGAATGGTAAGCTGGACTCTGACTTTGAAGCAGGTCCCAGACAGGTAACTGAAGCTCAGTCTAACCTGGTTATTTTGGAAGAATTAGTATCCCTGTGTTTCAGATCATCCAAAATATTCAAGGTGATGAAGAATTATTTTTTAAAAAAGATTTTCAATCTACAAAAGAATAGCCAAATACAAGTCTTCCCATTAAGTTGCAACAGTCATATAATGAGTCAATCACACATCCAGCCTGATTTTTTGAAATTCTTTGCTGTAGTCCTTAAGCGAATGCTGCAATCAGTAAGTGTAAATATTGCTGAAAATTGGAAATAAGTGCTGTTTTTTGGCAAAACTGTTGTAAAACATGGTCATGTGAGTGTGGAATGCTGAAAGCAGCTGGCAATGCAGCCATTTTGCCAAGTGTCTGAAGTACTGTCATGTGACTACAGGTTCATGGCAGCTGTTGTAACTTCAGATTGGGATCATAAGTTCCCCTTTTCAGTTGGTTGTAAATCAAGAACTACCTGTAGATGAAAATGGCATATTTTTATTCCTTAATAGATGATCATGGTGATGATAATGGTAATTCAATAGCAATAATAGTAAGCATTTTGGTTCTATGCTGACTAGAGTTTTATGCAACTATGAAAGTTACATAAACTAACCTATTTCCCAAGCTAATTACTTGTGCTGGATTCGTAGGAAGATTAAAAAAGAATAAAAATGATGCATATCATCCTGGTCCTCTTTGAAGAAAGGCAGGATAAAAATATCAGCTTTGAAATCATAGTCACACTAAACCTTAAGAGTAAGTAAAGGGAAAAGAATGAATAATGCATTATACAGGCAGAACTGGACTGCACAATATTCTGTAATCTGCATTTAAAAATGCTGTAGTTCTGAAAGTTTTCAAAGCCTGTTAATCTTATCACCCCTTGCCTTTGCCACTAGATGTCAGTGGCTTCCTCACCCAAGAGTCATACATCTCACATAATTTTGCCTTATAATTAAAAAGAAAATAAAACATGATTAATTACAATGGAGCAGTATTGCTTGGGATGACAAAATCTGGAAATATTCAGATTTATAAATGAATGTTGCTATGAAAGCCTCAGTTTTGAAGTGGATACAACCAGACCAGTTATTTTATTTGCTTTAATTCCGCTTTCTGAACATTGTTTTAAAATAGTAACTTTAGCTGTAGAAAAAGTGTTTCAGAGCCTCCTATATTATTAGGCACCTATCCTTGGTGAAAACTTAGCCATTATTTTATTTCTTACTAGATTTTGAATTCTGAAAGGGGCAGAAATGTTGATTTGGTTTCAAATTTCCATAGAAAAGTTAGTGGCAGCACTAGAAAATTAAAATGCCCTCAGAGGATGTACTTTGCATTGTATATATTGGATAAAACTTAACGGATGCTCTTCAAAAGTGCTTTCTACAGCTCCTGTAACTTTATTGATGAATCCATAACAGTGAATTAGATTCATATAGCATTATTACTCTTTTCTAAACGCAACGAGGAGCATGTAGACAATGGGGAGTGGGAAAGGAGCCCAGGATACAAGAAATTGAATGTATGAATGTAAAATGTTGGTCAGCTGTTGGCATTGTGCAATCCCAATTCAGTATTTCCAAGTCTTATTCGTTTCATTGTGAGATCATTCGTCACATGCTAAAGTTTTCAGTTGAAACTTCAGTGCTTAATTGTTTTGTGGGAATATTAAAACTAGTAAAATCTATTTTTCAGTTTCCCCTATGTTTTCTTCATTTAAGAAAAAGGCTTTGGTTTCTTCCAGTATCAGGTTGCTTTAGAATTTCTAGGTTGGTGTTTTTACAAATTTCTGATTATTTGCTTTATTTTTTCAAATTTTTTGTATTTCCTTCACTCTACAGTCTCCTTATCTATCCATTCTTTCTGATCAGAAATACAGACCAAAAGCCTGTTGCAGGAGTTCTCTCAGATGCCTCTTTTGGGTTTTAATTGAAGAGTAGGTACCCAAGAAGGCCATCTTCCAATGAAAGAAGTACTGGAATCCTTGACTCTAGTAATTAGAATGTCATCACAATATTATTCTTTGTTGACTTCTATGAATGAACCAATGAAGTGCAGATTGAGGTTCCTCCTGAGGTCTCACATAATTTTGTCCATTGAATTTGGTCAGTGAATAAGAGGCTTCTGATTTAAAGTAAGCTTTATTTGAGGAACAGGAATTTGTATTAGTTCTGTATTAGTACTACCAAGTTTTCCAGAAAATAAGACCGGATCTTATATTAATTTTTGCTCCAAAAGACGCATTAGGTCCTATTTGGGGGGAAATATGGTACTAAATGCATTCGTCTGGTTGATGATCTTTTTTTGGGGGGGGTAGGGCTTATAGTACGAGCATCCTGAAAAATGCTAGGGCTTATTTTCCGGTTATGTTTTATTTTCAGGGAAACGGGGTATATATACATTTTTGTTACAGGAAAATTCACTGGAAAAGAAAGGGATAATTTTTCAGTTAATTTTCCTGTAACAAAAAGATTAGCAAGAAGCCAAAAGCACCAGCCTGAAGATGGCAAGTCAGACCTTGCCGAAACGTCGGCAAGAGACTTTCCACTCTACACGGGAAAAGACCCGGACACACCTGGACCTCAGCCGCTGGGTGAGATCATCCGTGGCTTTGAAGTGGAGTACCATCAGTTCGCTAATGATACTCAGCTGTACATCTCCACCCCGGGCCACCCCAACGATGCTGTGGAAGTGATGTCCCAGTGCCTGGAAGCCGTGCGGATCTGGATGGGCGCAACAGGCTCAGACTCAATCCCTCCAAGACTGAGTGGCTGTGGTTGCCGGCGTCTCGACATAGTCAGCTCACTTCATCGCTGACTATTGGGGGTGAAATATTGGCCCCCATGGAAAGGGTCCGCAATCTGGGCGTCCTCCTGGATGCTCGGCTGTCCTTGGTGGACCATGTGGCAGTCGTCACCAGGGGGGCCTTTTACCAGGTTTGCCTGGTTCGCCAGTTGCACCCCTTTCTGGATCGGGGCGCCATGTGCACAGTCACTCAAGCCCTCATCACTGCCCGCCTGTATTACTGTAATGCTCTCTACATGGGGCTCCCCCTGGGACGCATTTGGAGGCTTGAACTGGTCCAAAATGCGGCCATGCGGAGGATTATGTGGGCGCGGCGCAGTGCCCATATGTCCCCTCTCCTGTGCGAGTTGCACTGGTTGCTGGTGGGCTTTCGGGTGCGTTTCAAGGTGTTGGTGACCACCTTTAAAGCGCTCCGTGGCTTAGGACCCAGATATTTACAGGACCGCGTTCTACCAGACAATACCTCCCACCGACCGGTTCGCTCTCACAGAGAGGGCCTCCTCAG
>JANHFO010003331.1:33133-49049 GCA_032468095.1 Pareas carinatus
CTTAATCTGATACTTGTTTTGAATATAGTCTATCCATCTTCTCCAATCTTGCAGGAATCTCTCTTGTGGACAGTCTTACCATTTTCTTGAAGTTGAGGAAATAGTTCGCCTGGTCAATGAAGAAGAACTCCAGAGCTGAACGGCGCAGGTTGTAACGGCGTAGGTGCAGCTCCCGGAGCTGGGCGAGCGGGCGCCTGAAATCGTGCCCGATACCTAGGGGTAACAACCGATCGATCGATCAGAATAACAGAGTTGGAAGGGACCTGGGAGATCTTCTAGTCCAGCCCCCTGCTCAAGCAGGAGACCCTATAGCACTTCAGACAAATGGCTGCCCAGTCTCTTCTTAAGAACCTCCAGTGTTGGAGAATCCACAACTTCTGATGGCGAGTCGTTCCACTGGATAATTGTCCTCCCTGTCAGGAACTTTCTCCTTCATTGCAGGTCGCTTCTCTCCTTGGTGACTTTTCACCCATTGTTTCCAGTCCTCCCTTCAGGGGCTTTGGAGACTAGTCTGACCCCTCTCTTCTTTGGGGCAGCCCCTCAGATACTAAAAGGTTGCTATCCTGCCCCCCCAGTCCTTCTTTTCCCTAGACCCCCCCCCAATTCCTGCAACCGTCCTTCCTATGTTTTTGTCTCCAGGGCCTTTAATCCTCTTAGCTGCTCTTCTCTGCACTTTTCCCCACATCTTTTTTTGGGGATGGGGTGACCAAAAATGGATGCCGTATTGCAGATGGGGCCTTATACTAAAGCTTGACAAAGCAGTGCTAATACTCCACGTGATTTTTGATTCTATGCCTCTGTTTATACAACCAAGGATCACATTAGCTTCTTTGGCGGCGGCTGCCGCACACGGCTGGCTCGGGTTTAAGCGATTATCCACGAGATGTGGCTGTTTTGGGGCTAGGCTTCGACTAAGCTGTCCGTGTACCTTTAGGTTTTTTTTCCTTCTGTCTTAGGTGTAAGACCTTGCTTTTCTCCACCTTAACATTTCATTTTGCTGGACAGGGGCCCATTGTTCATGTCTGTCTCGAACTCCGGACTGGGGAACAACAGGGCGAAGCTGCTGTTTTCATGGTTCACCGCCCCATATAGAGCTAGTCCTAGACTTATGAATGGAGCCCCAGATTTCAGGGGCTAAGCAAGGCAGCTGTGAAGTGAGTTTCTCCCCCTCCATTTCACAACTTTTCTTCCCAGGGTTGTTAAGTGAATCACGGCAGTTGCTAAGCTACCAGCACGGTTGTTAAGTGAATCTGGCTCCCCCCCCTGACTTCGTTTGTCAGGAGGTCGCACAAGGGGAATCACGGGACACCGCGACTGTCATAAATATGAGTCGCTTGCCAAGCATCCCAATTCTGATCTCATGACCAACAGGAATGCTGCGACGGTCGTTAAGGGTGAAAAACGGTTGTAGATCCCTTCTTCCGGTGCCATTATAAATCCAAACGGTCACTAAACGAATGGTTGTAAGTTTTTGAATTGAATCGAATTGAATTTTATTTATACCCCGCCCTTCTCCCGAAGGACTCAGGGCGGCTAATAGGCCAAATAAAACACGTTTATAATACAAGACAATAAAAGCATATTAAAAGCATTAAAATCAGGCCAAAAAATTAAGAAGTTGAGAACCACCGGCCTGTTGCATATGCAGGAGGGAAGAAACTCCCTTCCTTGACATCTTTGTTAATTTTCAAGTCATGGTTCGCCCTGCAATCACTCGTTTAGCGACAGTTTGCCATGGCAACGGCACCGAAAAAAGAGACTTACGGTTGGCGTTCAGCTTTACAACTCTGCGCTCAATGGTGTTTGTAAGTCTAGGACTACTGGCACTCTTCCTCCTGTCCCCCAAGGCCATTCCCGTGTCCCACGGCGCCCACTTACCGTCCTCGGCCTCCTCTTTCTCACTGCTGCAGTCGTAAAAATAAATCTGTTGTGTGGTGACCTCCAGGCGCCCCACGATCACAGCCACAACCGTGATGAGTTCGCAGTCCTCAGAGATGAGCAGCTTCTCCCGCTGGCTTTGCTCCTTGGGCTCCAGCCTGAGGGAGAGAGAAAAGTGGAAGCTGCCCGGTGATCCTCTGCGGCCTCCGACTTCGTGTTGGTCTTCATCGGAAGTACCCATGGGGAGCAGGAAAGGTCAGGAAAGTGCGAATGCCTAAAGTGGGCTAGGAAGGGCTAAAAAAACACGAAGGCTCTCTCTACTGCTAGGTGGAGAGGAACTCAGAAGGAGGACCTTGGAGAAGATCTAGAGCCTGAAGAGTCCTTGGTGTCCTCTGGGCTGGGTGGTTTTCTTGTAGACGTTTCATGACCCAACTAGGGAACATCATCCATGATAGAAAGGAGTGGGGTTTGAGAAGGAGCAGGAGGAGGAGGAGGAAGAGGAGGAGCAGGAGCAGGAGCAGGAGGAGCAGGAGGAGGACGTTGGGATCCTTGAGAAGATCCCCTTCCTAGGGGATGGCATGACAAGACTCACTGATTATCCAAGAATGAGAGGTCTTCTTCTGCCAGTTGATCATCCTGCATCTCACTGACCTTTGCTTCTTTGGCTACGGCTAAAGGTAGGGATTCTGCTGTGTTGTGTAAGCCATCAGCACCTAGAAGGACATGGGGTGGGATAGTTAAATCATCTACTTTCTTTTTCTGCTCATTCTCCAATTTAAGCCAAGAACTGGTCATCGATAGTTGGTGGACCTTGCTTGGTTGGGACAGATGTTCTCAATGGTAGCCATGCTCATCTGGATCTCATGAATATGATGGGGATGAAGGGACTTGTTTTTTCAAAATTCCTGGGGGACATCTGTTTGACAAGATGACCACCTTCTTCACTGAACTTCACCAACTTCTACTGAAGCTTCTGCTAATGGATCAATACTTAGGTCTTGCCAATGTTTCTTCTCAATGCTAACAGAACCCAACTTGATGGTTAGTCAAACTTGACCCCTAGAAGTTGTGTGGACCTCAACTCCCAGAATTCCACAACCAGCTTCAACCTTGAGTTCTTGACGTTGTGTGGACTTCAACTCCCAGAATTCCCCAGCCAGATTCTGGGAGTTCAAGTCCACGCCACCTTCAAGAGGTCAGGATTGAGAAACACCACCCTAATCCTTTGACATAGAGAGTTAATTTTCTTTTGAGAGCTACAGGATCGGACAACTTAAATGATTTGGAGACTTCTTCTGAGGTTTCTGACTCTGACTAGTGAGAACCCATCATGTCCATCCTAGAAGGAACCAAACTCTCTCCATCATCGAAGCTTTCAACCTGCAAGTTCCCATTCTCGCAGCCCCTTCTCACCAAGATTGTCCCGCAAGGCACTGGCTTCCGTGTGGCGGTCGAAGTTGTGATTGGGAACCAATTTGAGTCTCATTCGGGAATAGGTCTCCACGTTGGACAGCTTCCAATGGATCTCTGATGGATTCCTGGACAGAGTCAAGCAAGTAGACAGAAGAGCAACCAAGATGATTAGGTGGCTGGAGGCTAAACATCTGAAGAACTTGCAGGATTTGGGTATGTCTAGTCTAATGAGAAGGGGTGACATGACAGCATCTTCCAATGTTTGAAGGTCCATCACAGAGAAGAAGTTTAATGAAGAGAACTAGGGGTGGCATGATAGCACCCTTCCAATATTTGAGGGACTGGCATAAATAAAGAAGGGGTCCATCTCTTCTACAAAGCTCCTGAAGGCAGGAGAAGAAGCAACGGATGGAAACTGACCCAGGAAGAGAAGCAACCAGGAACTAAGGAGAAGCTTCCTAACAGTGGGGAGAATCAATCAGCGGAACTGCTTGCCACCAGGAGTCGTGGATGCTTCAACCCTGGAGGTTTTCAAGAAGAGATTGGACAACCCTTTGTCTGACATGATATAGCGCTGTCATGGCCAACCTTTTTGAGACCGAGGGCCCATACTGGAACCCAAAACCCACTTATGTATTGCAAAGTGCCAGCACATAAGCAACCCGCCCCACACACTCCTGGTGACGCCCTCAGCCCCCCTGGAGATGCTCCCCCTGCGACAATCCTGCCCCCCCAGGGAACGTGTTCACCCGGCTTTGGCTTCTCTGGCGGCGGCGGGATATTTCCCTGCCACCCGGGTGGCTTTACCAGGATTGTTGGGGCACTCCCCAGCTGCCCGGGCGGCTTGTCCTGGAGCGACGGAGTGCTCACTCAACACCCATGACTGTGGCGGATCTCTCCTCCAGCCTGCTATTAATTTTTTTTTTAAACTTCCCTGGGCAAAGGCCCGTGTGCCGGCTGTGGCACAAGTGCCAGGGTTCGCCATCACTGATATAGAGTCTCCTGCTTCAGCACAGGGTTGGCCCGCAAGGTCACTTCCAACTCTGACGACGCTCTATGTTCTAATTTTGGGCAGGAACCCTTTGCATAGAGAGAGAGCCCCAGCATCGGTGGACCTCTATAAGGTACTGAAAGCAGCTTTTCCCTCATCTAACGAACATTTCCCCAACTGGCTCACATCCTGAGTGGTGCCAGAGGCTGCCGACTTTGCATTCCAAGCGGAAGTTGCCATTTTGGCCTGGAAAGCCAGAGGGGCGAACGCAAAATTCATCCGTCCACCTCTCTATGTTTGCAGTGGGAAGAAAGGTTGTAAATTGGGCCAAAACTCCAAAACTCAGTTAACGAATGTCTCGTTTAGCAACCATACCCTTTTGATTATGCCTTGAGGGCTATCTGTATTGAGCGATCTGTAAATCAAAGTAAATTTTAATTTATTTTATTCTGGGGGCCTCTGATAGATTTAAGGGTTAGGGGGCTGCAAGGGAGATTTCCCCACCCCATACACCTACCGACTGGCCCACGCAGAACGCTGTGAGGTCAGCAACCGTTGTAAAGCCCGCCATTGTTTCAACACAGTGTTGTGGTGATGGTTGATTTGTTTCAGCATATTGGTGTGCCGGATGTTTTCGTACTTTGCCCGTTTCATGACAGGCTCCAGAATCAGATCCTGAGGAAAAAACGAGAGTGAGAGGATGGGTGAATATTCAGGTATAGTCCCCGACTTACAGCAGTTCATTTAGTGACCAAAGCTACAACGGCACTGAAAAAAAGAGGACCATTTTTTACACTTAGGACGGTTGCAACATCTCCTATGGCAGTGGTGGTAAACCCGTGGCACGGGTGCCAGAGGTGACCCTCAGAGCCCTCTCTGTGGGTACCCGCGCCATCGCCCCAGCACAGAGTTTTTTACTATAAAGTCAAAGGGATGCAGGGCTCCCTTCCCCCTCTCTATGTATGCCTGAGGACATTTCTGACATCACCCACCCCTCTGCCCAGCAGCCCAATGGGGGAGCTTCCTCCCTGTCCTGTCTGGGGTAAGGCGGGCACTCATATGCGGCACGGAGTCTGTGGAGAAGGTGAGAGAGGAGAACTGGGTTGGAGGGGAGCATAGCTCACAGCGGGCCGCAGAAGCTGGGGGAGGCTGGCACCCACCTGCCTGCCTATCTACACACCTGCTCACTTAACTAAACACCTAACCATTCACTTGCCTACCTACCTATCTGTCTACCTAACCACCTAGACACTTGATCACCTAACCATCTTCCTGACCACCACTACACTTAACTACCCACCTGCCCGCTTACCTACGAACCTGTCTGCTTAACAACCCATCTGCCCCCTACTACACACCTGTCCTTCTAATCACACTCCTCCCACTAACCCACATACCTGCCCACTTAACCACACACCTGCCCGCCTGAAAACACATGTATCTGGCCCCCTACTTATTTACACACTAGACCACCTAACCTCCATGACCATGTACCTACACAACTGCCCTAACCATTCACCTGCTCATCTATCTAATTACGCACCTGCCTGCCTAGCCATCAGTTTGCCTATCTACCTATCTACCTACTTACTCACTTAACCACCTATGACCATGTACATATAAACCTGCCCACTTAACTGCTCGCTTACTACCTATCTATATACCTGCCCACCTACCTATCGACCTGTCCACCTTCCTACCCACCTGCCCACTTTTCTACACAGATGCCTCTCTAACTATGCCAGGCTAGCCACCCACCTGCCCCCTTACCTATGCGTCTGCTTGCTTAACAACTCACCTGCCCCCTCCTATACACCTGCCCAGGTAACCACCCACCTGCCCTACACCCTTGCCCACCTAAACACCCTCCTGGCCACTTATACCCATCTGCCCGCCTACCTGGAACTTCCTCCGGCTCTCGGCCCTCTCCATCTCCTTCCTGTGGTTGCTGCTCATCAGGGCGTCGTAGCAGGAGTTCCAGAAACTGGACATGTGGTCGTGGCTCTTGGCAAAAGTGTCCATTTCAAACTGGGCCATGGTGGGCTGCACCTGCGAGAGACCCAGCCGGGGAGGAAGTGACTAAGGAGGACCGCCAGAGGTCCCGAAAGGCTTAAACGTTTTGGAAACAGAAGCTTCCGCCAAAAAGCCAAAGTGTTGTTAAACGAATTATTTCGTACAGGTAATGCCCAACTCACAAGAGTTTGTTTAGGGACGGTTTGAAAGTACATCATCACATCATAAATTGCAAAGTGATTTCATGACGGTTTTTTTCACACTTACGACCGTTGTGCCATTCTCATGGTCATGGGATTAAAATTCAGCTGCTGGGCAACTGACTCGTACTTATGTCCGCTGGAGTGTCCCGGGGGGGGGGTGTCACATGATCTCCTTTTTATGACTTTCTTCTAGCAAGCAAAGTCAGTGGGGAAGCCAGATTCACTTAACAACCGTCTTACTGACAGTAACAACTGCAGCGGTTCACTTAACAACTTTGGCAAGAAAGGTCGTAAAACAGGGCAAAACTCACTGAAAAAATATTTCACGTAGCAACATAAGATTTTGGGCTCAATTGTGGTCGAAACTCGAGGACTACTTGTACTTGCCCACCCCATTCCTTGCCTATATACTGTATAAATTTTAATTCGGTTTTAAATTGGTTTTAAAATTCGGAATCCAGCCTTTATATTTATTGTATTTTTAAATTGTTTTAAATGTGTCATTTTTGTTGTTTGTTATTGTCTTAATTGTTTAAATTTTATATGGCTGTGCACCGCCCTGGGTCCCTTCGGGGAAAAGGGCGGTATACAAATGTGAAAAATAAATAAATAAATAAATAAATAAACAGACTACCTAGCTCCTGAAGTTTCTGTCAGTCAGTAAAAGCTGTCAAGGCGAGTGCACGCTGAGTCTTCTCAACCAAACAATGTCACCTTTTAAGACCCAGGAAGAGTACTTTCTTTGTCACAGTATTTGACCTCCGGGATAAGAGATTCAGATGGTTTCCACCCTCATGATATTTGGGAAGTCCTTAAAGACATGGCTGTTCTCTGAGGCCTTGAGCCACAGTGAATGGTACCCCGTTGTTAGAGATGTTTGATAAACGTGTCGATATTAGTTGTTCAGGTAGTCATTTTTCCTGTATTCTATTATTTATTTATTTGTATTTGGGTTTGTTTGTTTGTTTTTGTATTGTGTACCTCTCAAAGTTGCTCTGGAGTTGAATGGCACCAGAATCTTTTTTGTTTATGATAATCTATAAACAATTCTCAAAACCTCATCATTTCAGTCCTGCTCAGTAAAAGTACGTTTAGGACTACTAGAAATAACAATATAACTATTTTAACCTTGATCAAAGGTTTAACCTTGATTAAACATGATATTCCTTTCTTTTATGTTTAACAAACTTGCTCTTTAATTTCTTCAAATAACGTTCTAAGAACTTATTTTCTTTTCATTTTTTTCCCTTTCTCCCTTCTCACAAAATTTGTTAAAGCTTTTACAAGCCTCTTTTGCAAATCCAATATAGAAAAATTACCCATGTCATTTTCTTGGTTTATAATTTGAACATTTCTTTTAATTATTAAGACCTCAGCTGGTTTCTTTTGAATGTCCAGTGTAACATTTTTTTGTTATGTCATTGTTATGGCCTGCTATTTTTAAATCCACTTTCAAATCAATGGCAATCCTGTCAGATAAAATTTGTTCCTTTTCCATAACATCGTTTAAACACAATTCATGTATAGAGGCAAACACTCTTAAAATAACTTCTGGGACCATTGTTTCAATATATCCAATGTTAAAATATTTTGCTTTGTTCTATATTATTAATGCAAGTTTGAAAGTTCTTCTCCTGTAATTGTATTCTGTAGTTCCTTCTAGTTCCCTCTAGTGTCCAATTATTAAAGTTTTATCTTACATTTTTTTCTGAAGAATTCAAAACATTTTCCCATAGGAAGGAAGGAAGGAAGGAAGGAAGGAAGGAAGGAAGGAAGGAAGGAAGGAAGGAAGGAAGGAAGGAAGGAAGGAAGAAAGGAAGGAAGGAAGGAAGGAAGATACTTTTTAATAATGTTTTAAAATTATAAGCTTTAAAATTATTATAAAAAAGGCAAACACAGCATCAACTTCAGAGACAATGAAACATGCTCCTCTAAGTTCAGGAATGAAAATGCAATGCTAAAAGGAAAAATCCTACTGTAGTTTCAAACTCACTGATATGCAAAGTCCTGAAAAACATGAGACTGCTTGTAGAGGCTTTATAATTTTATGCTATCAATCTATCCACAAGGTTCATTTGCCCATTAGCATTACTATATTTTCATGGTCATCTGTTAGCCACAGAAGGAAAACTAACAAATGTTTTTAGACATTCAGTCCTGGGGAAAAGATAAATAATTATGCCCTCCTTACCTTCAAAAAGTTATATTTTTTCATTTGTTTAGATTATTACCCATATAAATTCATGTGAAGGGGTTCATACTGACTTTCCCTTGGTATTTTCAAAAATTAATAAATAAATGTCCTTTTTTTGAAGTTCATGTTGTGATTTGCATATGTGTATGTATGCACACACACACATTTTAGTTGTTTTTATGTTTATTGTTTCACTAATATTGTACATGTTATGTAAAACACATCATTTAGCCAAAATATCTGAGAAGTTAGAACTTCTAAGGTAAATTTGCTGGGAATGAGTTTAATGAAACCTCATAACAATTTTCAAATATAGAATTCATGTATACATATAAACAAATTTAAATATATATGTAAATATCTACATTAGGGATGTACATCAAATCAGTTCTTACCAGAGTTGGGGCCCTCCAGAACTCTGATCAATGCCTTATCCAGTTTAGCTGTTCTTGAGGTAATGCAATCAAACTTCATCCCTGGATCTAGAAAAATGGAGTTCCATTTCTCTATAGATCAGTCTGGAGAAAATCATAAATTTGGTTTTTCCCCAGAATGGAATAGCACCAACAGAAAGGTAAATTACCATATTAAATACATATAGGAAGATACAATGTGTGCCAAATTGAGTAGAAATCTGCTGGGTGTTTCAAGCAACATTGCTTTAAAATCTTTGTTTAAAGTAATAATTTCATTGTTTGGAGAGAAAATAATGAATCTTGCAGCAAAAGTAGTCCCTAAAGTGGGAAACAAATTTCAGATCAATAAGATAAAGAGATTTTGTCTAGGGAGCATATAGAAGTTCTAGAAAGTATATGACTTCTAACAACTAAAATACTGTAGAACTTGTTAACCCATTTTAAATGTAATTTAAAGTGCTGGTTAGGCTCTATATGACTTGTGACCTGTCTATCTAAGAGCGTGGTTTTCCCTCACAATTCTATACAAGGATTAAGATCTTAAGACAGCATTTCTTTAATCACATCATCCTCAGAGAACTTCTATATGGCTGCTCCTAAGATTTGAAACTCCTGATGAAAGCAGCTAAGGCTTCCCTCTTTCGGTTATCCTTCTACCAGTAGCCAGAAATATTTTAGTTAGAGATGCCTTTGAAATGCGAGCAAGTTTTGAGTGCTAGCTTGGCAATGGAGGATGCTAATTACTTTTGTTTTTATTCTTCACTGTGATTTAATGGCATTTTAATTATGCTTCCATTGCATTTTTAATTACATTTTTATTTTAATAAGAAAGATAAGAATGTGGAACATAAACCAGTCAATAAACAAATATCTACTTGTGTATGTGTGTGTGTGTGTGTGCACAGTAGACATTTTTGTTCTTCCTTCTATATGCACAGCAATTCTTGCTGTCTTAAATCCTATCTCATTCTTCAGCAGTTTGTACAGATTGAAATTTATGTCTTACATTTACTTGGAAGATTGATTTTTCAGGCTGTGTCAGTTTCAATAATTTGATTAACTCCCACGCTTTTTGACATCATCTCTCCTGGGGTGAAGGTCATGTGTTCATGCTCCCTTACCATAAAGATGCTGGCAGTTTTATTGCTTTTCATTTCTATGTATAATGTTTATTATGTTGGTATATTTGGGAAGATATTTTAGATGGTGGTAGTGGTGATGATAGTGCCTAGTAATTATATTTTTAAATTTTGTCATGATAGGTAGCTATTGCTAAAAGAGCAGAACCTAAACTTCAAATATGATGCTATTTAAATGTTGCTTGTCTTATTTTAGATTGTTTTTTTATGTTCTTGTGAATTTTATTTTTTATCATAAATGCACATGAAATTGATTATGTTAGATAAAGATCAGAGATAAGTATCTAGAGATCATCATTTTAGCCATTGTCTATCCACTGCAGGATGAAGGCCTCTTCTGTATGTTTCCAACCCATATGGTCCTGAGCTTTCTTTTGCCAATTGGGCCCACCATACTTGCTGATGTCGTCGATCCATCTTGTTTTAGGTCTCTTTCATGTATGCTTTTTATTAAGTGGGATTCTTTCTATGAGTGCCTTAGTCCACCTGCCATCATTTCTTCTTGCTATGTGACCAGTCAATTTCCATTACAATTCTTTTACTCTCTTGATGATATCGTATACTTTTGTTTATTCTCTAGTATCTGACTGACTGAAGAACTGAAGAAGCTTCTTGGATGAGAAGCGAAACGTCTTCAAGGAAAAAACAAAGGAAGTCCACTTGCCTTTTGAAAAAGCACCTTTGGGACAACCATGGGTGAGTGAGAATCTCATAGACAGATAAAAGTGAGAGTTAGATGGCTAGTACCTAAATCTGACAAATAATTAAATGACAGGTTATGAGTACAGAAGACGTGAATCCTGTTGGTACAGAACTGACAGACTGTTGTAATGTAATGTGACTCATTTGTTGGCAACAAGGTGGTATACATGTGCAACAAAATAAAAAACAGGAAACCAGTTTAGAAAGAAGGAAGAATAACAATCCAGCCTCTGTTTCCCTAACACTTTCCAAGAAAATATATGCAGTTATGCAGCTTCTGAATACATCACTAGTTGAAACTGTTGAGTGAAAGAGGTGAATCAGTTCTACTACTGCATGCACATCAATGCTGCAGCTTCCATGCACAAAAAATCCATGACTTGCCTTCTACTAATTTTCATAAATGGAAATGGAAAATACCGTAGGTAAAGAACTTCCATCCTGAGAGAAGAAAGAACTTAATATCAACAAGATATCTACTTTATATTCATATATCTAGCAAAGATCAAAATATCTTGTCCAGAAGTTAGCCAGAGAACAAGAGGGAAAGTATGACTTGGATCAAAACTGAACATGACTAAAGGATGTTCAAGGTATAATAATCTGTGTTTCAAATTTTATTTTATATACAAATCACAGTTGTTTCATTTCTGATGGCTGAATTGTGACACTAAGCCACAAATAAATGTAGTTATTTATGTTGCTATGTCAATATGTATGACATGGCTTTGACATATTTGCTAGATGACCAGATGCCCATACTGAAAGCCACAATGCATCTTTCAATGTATTGAAAATCTGTTTTATTTAATGTATATAATCTTTAATAACAGTTGTCATTATAACTTTGTTTTCAGAGAGTAATGCTTGTATAAAATAAGAAATGTGTATAATATATTATCAAAGTACATTGTCAAAGAAATGCCAGTGTATTGAGCCTAATATTAGGCTATAATGGATTATATCAGTGGCTGATTACAACCCAAACACACAATTTCCTTGAAGCAATTCCTTGCCTGCCAGATTACTGAATCTCTTTTACTGAAAAGATTTCAATCATACTGTAATACTCCATTTCAAATACATCCAGAATTACCAAAAAGAACAGGAGAAAGTGTTTTCGCTAGAATTAGATGCAGTCACATGTGAAACTGACCTTGTATCACCTTTGTTCCAGGTATTCATTAGAAGAAGGCAAGGATGGCCTTATTTTTTCATTAGAGTGGTCTTTGAACCACCTTCATAAGCAGCATGAACATTTATTTGTTACTTGATCTTATATGCAAGCAAAGCAACTCTGGCCAATTTATAGTACCATTCCTCAGTACCATAATAGGGTTTAAAAACATACAATATATATAATCCAATCACCAACATATCCCAAGAGTGCTACTTCTACAATTATTTTACCACCAAAGATTCTCCAAAAGAGCTATTTTAAAACATTTTTGTTGACACTGGTTGGAATACTGCCCCCTTTATCTCTGAAAGTAGGTTTTTTTTGCTAGACCACCACTGGTAAGACTTTTCCTCAATCCCTGATGATGACATTTCCTACAGGATAGGATTCACAGCAAGCCCACTCTTTTAAATGTCAGTTGGGCAGATGCTGCTAAGAGGTGTTCTCATAGGTAGCCACATCTTAAGCTGTAAAGGTAACAATAGCTCCTACAAGGTCACTGGAAACCTGTGTAGCATCCCCACCCCCAGTCAAAATATAATACAAACAAACTGCAGTAAATACTCAGAATGCTGTATTTCAGATTAGAGTGTCCCCAATGATGGTCACTGGCTTCAAAATGACAGGTGCAATCAGGTGATCATGCCTGCCATTTTGAAGACAGGGATGGTAGATATGCATGCCTCTGATTTTTTATCAGCTGCAGCATCCAAGTGATCTTCAAGGGCAGCAATAGTCAAACAAGAGGTGAGAAGGACATGAGTGAGTAGCAGCAGTACCTTAGTCTAGGAATGTCCAAAATTGGCACCAAGATGGAGCTGTACAAAGTGTCTCCTGGCTAGAGCTTTCATCTGCTTATTCAGCATTCAGCTCAACAGGACCACCTCAGCCACTCCTCAAAATTGTGAACTTGTTCTATACAGTAGATAATAAACCAACGCAGGACCAAAAATAGAAATCATCAGAATCCATAGGCTTCTGAATCAACTACTATTCTGTCTCGCTGGGATAGAATCAGCTTGTTTCTCTCCCCTATAGAAAAAGCTATTCTGATACATGATCTAAGATACATTAGATTGACTGACATGGTCCAACAATAGAAATGTAACACAAATATTTTAAAAGTGATATGCTTAATCAAGTCTTTTTCTGTCTCTTAAATGCACAAGTTGACATATTTATCCCACCTTTCTTAAAT
Organism: Pareas carinatus; assembly: GCA_032468095.1. Classification (NCBI taxonomy): domain Eukaryota; kingdom Metazoa; phylum Chordata; class Lepidosauria; order Squamata; family Pareidae; genus Pareas; species Pareas carinatus. Next base: position 46,461 of record JANHFO010003331.1, read on the forward strand.
TCTATAATGCTTCCACAACTCTTTCAAGTATTCAGCTGCAGTTTCAATTAGATGACAATTTTGTGTGTAGCTTTGGCAAGCAAAACCCAATGACGATATCTTCAAGAATCGCTTTACCTTAGCATCTGCTCAGGCCCTTGAAGAGGGGCAAGGAAAGGATATTCTGAACACATTTTACCTAATTCTTAAGAAACATATGCTAGTTTTCCAAAGCTGCTCTGTAGAACACTAGAAAGAGAACTTTGGTTACATATTTCATAATTTGGAACCGTCAAGGTTTATTGTGTGAAGCAGACTTCTCTCTTAAAGATTCAAAAGTCTATTTTCATGTATGCCTGTCTCAATTGCTGCTACCACAGTTGTAAAACTGTCATATTTTATTGCTGTCTTTAACTTTAGTTTGTTCTGCTATTTAATGGTTACATGTCCAAAAGCTGAGATTAAGAAGGAAATGTCCAATAAGCTTTATCAAGTGCCAATAAACAAGTGCAATTTGTTATTTATAATCTTCCAGCTAAGTCCTATGCAGACAATTCCCATGGAGAAGTGAATTGGTTTTATATTCAAACCAGCTTTTAAAGAACTATATAGAAACTAGAATAATTCTCCAGCCACATCGAATGGTCACAGTAGGACATTATTGAGACAAGGAAAAATGATGTCTTTATGGCCATTACAGTACAGGCAAACTGTGGGGTCAAGGGAGATGAAAACTTAACTAGAATGCTGAATGGACAATTTGTAGAAGTGACCTGAAATCATCTTCGTCCTCCTTGTCTAGATCAAACTTTAAAATGCCAGGATGAAGCCACATTCTTGACTTTGTCATTGACCAAAAATAAGTCATTATCGGTACATTTCTGGTAGTAGTTGACATACCATCTCCCATCCATGTAGTAGATAGAACCACTTCATTTAAGTCGTTTTTGCAATCAACCAAAGTTGGCTAAATTCTACCATTTGTTATGATCTGCAACTACAATAGATGGTGCCACATTTATAGAATGTTCACGCAAACACTATATTATTCTTCTGGTCTCAGGTAAAGATCTTTACCCTCCCCAGATATTTAAGGGGGGGAAAACCCAACATTTGTAGAAGTTTTAAAACCTCACTCTGCTTTCTTGCTGTTTTGAAAGAATTGTGTATGCTTCACACATTATCCTTAGTGATTATGATTATTGTTATTTTCTATGGTGGCTTTATCACTGCTTTGTAGGATAGCTGAGTTTGCAGCAGTTATAACTGCTATAATTGAGATATTAAACTGATGTAGTTTAGAAGAATAATAGCATGAATTGAAATTAAAAAAAAACAGTGAGCAGACATATATCAGGGATGGCTAACCTTTTAGGCACCAAGTGTCTGGGTGAGTCGCAGCTAATGAGTCGTAGCTCATAATATCATCGCCTGGCACTGCTACTCTCTTCTGAGCACACACATGGCCCCGTGATATCATTGCCCAGTGCTGCTATCCAGCGATGCTGGGGCAACTTGGCTCACATGCCAACAGAGAGGGCTCTGTGTGCCTGCTGTGGCACATGTGCCATAGGTTCGCCATCACTGGTCTATATATTGTGAGCACACACTCACTTCCAGGCATCTTGTATAAAAGTAAAGCTAGCTTTCCTAACCTGTCACTCAATCTATTCAGCTCCAACCTCCACAATTCTCATCTACAGAAACATCACCAAGATCTTAGAGCTACTTATGTGTAAATAAAACACATTTGGATGTAATATTGAGTACATATTTATAGTATTGTTGTGCTAATTTCTGAATAAACCCAACTTGCTACCGGATCTGGTATAAGAAAGTTTTGGCAAAAAAGATACAGGTCCGGTTCTCAAGTTGTGATAATTGAGCCCAAAATTTATGTTGCTAAACAAGGTATTTGTTAAATGACTTTTGCCCCATTTTACGACCTTTCTTGTCACAGTTGTTAAGTGACTCACTCCACTTGTTAAATTAGTAACTTGGTTGTTAAGTGAATCTGGCTTCCCTATTGACTTTGCTTGGCAGAAGGCCACAAGAAGGGATCACGGGATCCTGCAACTATTATAAATATGAGTCGGTTGCCAACGGTCTGAATTTTGATCACATGACCACGGGGAATGCTGCAATGGTCTTAAGTGTGAAAAATGGTCATAAGTCACTTTTTCCAGTGCACTAAACAAACTGTTCTAAGTTGAGGACTACCTATAATTCGACCATTTCCCTCTTTACTACACAGCCTCTTCGTTTTTTCTCTCTTTCATGGGTCCAAGGCAGCAGACCCATAAAATCTTAAGAGTGTCAGGCAGAAGCCCTCACCAAAACGCAAGACAAAACCTCTCTCTCGCTCTCCCGAGCGCTGCCTGCCCCGTGGTCGTGAATCTACACCGGGAGGACTTTCTTGCTATTCAAACTTCCAGAGTCACCTCTGATTTCCCAGCCTTCCAAAAGTGGCGCTCTAAGCTCTGGAGTGGTGGCGCAAAGCGTAAACTCGCATCCGATTTCTTATGGAGGGCCTGGCGAAGTAAGGTGAGAACTTCCCCTAAAACTGGGAGTAGGAGGAGTTGAGGGGGGGGGGGGGTTGTAAAATTTAGG
>JANHFO010003331.1:53071-65756 GCA_032468095.1 Pareas carinatus
ACTAGGAAAACTTAGCATTTTCAAGGCAGATCTGCCCTCAGAGTCATTCCCAAGACCAGGACAGAAACTAAATTCAATTTATTTTATTTATGTACTCCTTCGGCTGGTATCAGTGTCCATCTGCAGCCTTGGTTAAAATTGAAATTAGGATTCAACTGTTCATGGAGACTGTTAATGCAGTTTTTGCCTAAGTAGGGCCAAGGGACAGAGAGCATACAAAGTCCAGATCAGCAGGCGACTGCGTCTACCTGTATTTGTTGGGGAGGGGGCGCCAAGAACAAAGTCCAGTCGGCTGTCCCAGATCGGTCTGGGTCTGGCTCGGAAGTTGCAAGAAGCAGCGCAATTGCTCCTCCCTGATTGGATGGAGATTGGCAGCTACAGCCACCTGGAGAGGGGAAGGCTTGCCGCACGGTCTCCACCAGCTGGGAAAGATCCCAAGTTGAGCTGAGCTGGGCCAGTTGCAAGCCTTGCAGCCGTGCAGATCTGAGCTGAGCTCTCTGCAAAAGCAGAGACTGGAAGGAGGCAATACCATGCGGCGCATTATGGCCCAGCCCGGCCCTTCACTGGGCAGCCCTACTCGTTGGAACAGGGACCTCCTGGGGCCTGCCTTGCTCTCTTATAGCAGTGTCATCAACCTGTGGGCCACATGGGCTTGGGTCCTCCTCACCCTCCTGGAGCGGCCCCTCCCTTCTTGCCTGGGAAGGCTCCAGCCGTGGGTCAGCATGGGAAAAGCTCAGCTTGTTTTCCTTCCGGATCCCAGAACGGAGAGCACTCTCCCTGCATGCCCGCCCCACGTGGACTCCAGGTGCTCTCTGTGCTAGGGTCCGGGTGCGGCCATGGCGGGAGGGGGTGGTGATGGGGGTTTCTGTCAGCCGGCAAAAGCCTGGGCCGGGACGGCGGGTAGAACCAGGCTCCACGGCCGCCAGGAAGGCTGGACCGCTGCAGGAATGGAGTGGGCTACTGCTGGCTCTGGCAAAATGCTAGGCGCTGGGGTGCGGGCTGCCGGCGGCAAAAGGCTGTGCTCAGGCAGCAGGGGAAGCAGGCCACCGCGGCCAGTGGGAAGAGGCTGGGCTGAGGTGGCTGTGGCGGGACTTTTTTTGCCTGCTGAGGACCGCCGTCGGCCGTTTCCTCACCCGCCGGCAGCGCTCCTTGCTGCGACGGGCGATTTCTTTACCAGCTCTTTAAAAAAAAATCCAAATTCTCTCACGGACCACCAGGATTCTTTCACGGATCACTGATGGTCCGTGGACCACAGGTTGGCAACCACTGCTCTAGTATACATGAAGATAAGGAAAGTTGCAGCAAAAGATAGAGAAGCAAGAAAGGGAAAGAATTCACAGTTGTTTTTTTTGGGAGAGGCAGATGCAGAAAAGAAAAAGGAATCCTTTTTGCTCCTTGCTCCCTCAGCTGCAGCAACCTTTCTTGGGTGTTTGATATCAGGAGGCAAGCTGGCTGACTGGAACCTACCAATAGGAATAGTGATGTTACTTAAGTTGTTCCATAAGGTCAGTATTCTCCTAAGACAAGAAAAACAGGTTGCCTATTAAGGAACGTTCTGATTTCTTTGGCAGGCAAAGCAATAATGACGACAGAGGTATAGGTTCCTCCTGTACCACATGAAGTGTTCCCATACAGAATGGCTTGTTCCCTTTTCTCAGCATTAACATTGATTGCCTGCTGAATCACCTTGATCTGCATTTGGCCTCAGCAGTAGGCTGGCCTTGAAATGCTCCCTTGATGTGAGAATAGGTTTTTAACCAATAGGAAACAACTGCCTCAAAGATGCTAGGGCTTATTTGGATGAGCATCTTTTCTGTGGTTGGAAACTAAGCAAGTTGAGACTGGTTAGTATTTAAATGGGAGACCACCAGGGGAATTGTAGATTTAAAGGCTAGGCTAGGAATTTGCAAAACTATTCCATGTAGATATGTCTAGGTATGTCTGAGGTAAAATCTCTGAAACACAAGCTCACACCCACCCCTGTATTGAAAAGCTTTCATTGGGTGTATTCAAGGATAAGACTTGGATCAAATTCTGCCACAAATCAGTGGTTCAATATAACATGAATTCCAGTATCTTCCACAACTTCGGACTACTTTATAAAAACATGCCATACTTGGAAATAATTAGTTTGCTTCTCAAATGCATGTGCAACCTCCTCCTCCTCCTCCTCCTCCTCCTCCTCCTCCCTGATGGGAATGTATCAACTACAGTATCTACAGGTAATAACTACTGCACTCCTAAATAGGCATGCATCAAACTGCTGGATAGATAATGCTCCAACAAATACAACAGAAAGACAGTAACTTTCAACAAATCAACAAACAGGAGACTCGGCTGAAACGTTTCTAAATTAACACAAGCTCTGCTTTACTAGTCCCCCCTCCTTGCATAAAGAATATTACTCTCTCAAAAACATTCTCTTTCAATCACTACTACTGCAGGGTTGTGAACATTCTACATGCTATCTGGAATGAAGTTTTCCACACTCAAAAACTCTTCTTGCCCTAGAGCACCAGAGGTTTTGAGCCCGAATTTGAATGTCAACAAAGCTCTTTGATGCAGAAGGTGTACTAAGTGTTTCCCATGATAATATACCTGGCTTTTTTTCCTTTGAAATAAACTAATCTAGAGATGCTAATTAACCGTCACTACTTTGGGTTATTTATTGAAGGCTGGGTGAAGAAAAAAATACGTGGAGAGTACTGGTAAAAGCATAATCTGTTACTGGTTTTTCTAAGGCTGATTTTCTGAAGGGGTTGAAAATGTTTCACGGTGATTGGCATACTTGCAGTGAAATTAATCAAGAGACATATGGCAAGTTAATCAATTATACTGAGGTTTTACAGTAATTATTGTTTTTATCTTAGAAGCATCTAGACATTTGATATAACCCTTCTAACCTATTCCCGAATTAATTTTATGAACTTCTTCTCATCAGTTAATATAATTTTGAAATCTAGCTTACTAATTAAACAATATCAAGAAAACATACTATAATAGTAGGAAAATATTAGTCAGTTAGGAACTGGAATATTGGTGATTCGCAGCCATTTCCCTGTATTCTACTGGAGGGTTTTTCCCCCTTCGGTTTTTTTCACATGAAATGCAATTATAGTGATGAAAATGGAGCTATATAAATACCAACTGTGCAACATCTATTTAGGGCAGTGGTCACCAATCTTTTGGATCTCAGAGACCACTAAATTCATAATTTTAAATTTTTGCGGACCACTGATGTGAATTTTTAAAAAAGATACATACATTTGTAAAATAATGATCAGAGAACTTCCATTTTATTAATATAAAACGCACCTATTTAATATAACAAAATTAAAAAAGCTTATTTAATTATAACAAAATCATAAATGCATATGTAATCATAAAATCTTTAAAGGTTGTTTAATTGTAGCAAAATTATTAAAGTTAGTTTAATTATTTGAAAATAATTAAAGCTTATTTAAGTATTACACATTCTAGTGTGATATATGTTCCTGCTTTTGAGAGAGAGACAGAGAAACTGACAGAGAATGAGAGAGAGAGAGACAGAGGCAAAGAGAGAGAAAATGAGAGAGACAGAGACATGCACAAACACACACTCTGAGACAGACATACACAGAAAGAGAGAGACAGACACGTGCGCACACACACACACACACACACAGAGACACACACACACAGAAAGAGAATGAGACAGAGACAGACACACATACACAGAATTGTCGCCAATTGCTCACCTGCCCACCGCTGATGCTGCCGCTGCTCCTCCTGTCACTGAGGGCTAAGAGAGTAAAGAATCTATTGCTTATGCCTACACTTAATATAGTGTAGGTGGGACAGGGGCAGAGGCAGGTGCGTCTTATTGGACACGCCTGGCCTGCAGACCACCCCAATTCGCGGGCCACAGGTTGGCGACCTCTGATTTAGGGTACTTTTGAACAATGAATTTTGCATGCAAAAGGCCATATTTTTTCAGTATCATTTGCATAATGTTATACAAATTTTGCCTTTTGTGTGATGCCATAATTATACAAAGGTAAATTGACACAAATAACAGTTGGCATCATTTGCATTACCTTCATGCTTTCCCCCCTGCAACTACCTTTCCACCCCAAATAATTTTATTCATTTTTTTAAACAAAAATAAAAAAGAAACAGGTATTGTCCCAGAAGGGTTTAACAAGCAATATTTATATTTGACTGTACACGTACTGACAGCAGCAAGAATTGTTTTTACACAAAACTGAAAGAATGAAGAAACAGTACAGGATGAAGAAATAACTAGAAAATGTTTAGAATGTACAGAAATGAACAGATTGACTTTGATGTTGAAAGGCAAAGAAGAATCAGTACACTTCAAAACATGGAATGGTTTTTATGAATGACTAAACAAGAGATGGAAGGAGTAGGTGTGAAATTGTATTAGTAAGATCGATAAGTATTGATGAAAGGTATATAAAAATGTATACCCAGTTGGTTGATGTTGATCAAAATATTTAATCCTGCAACTACTTTTTTAAAACCAGGGTTTGCTGTACTTACATTTTCTGTCAACTAGAAAGAGTAAGAGTAAGAGTAAGAGACTTCTGTGTTCATTATGTCGGCTTCCTAATTTATTCATGTTCTATACGTCTAACAGAGGTTTTATTTAAAGAACTTAGCTTGTTTATGCATATTTGATTTATATTTGGTGCATCAAATGATTCTTGGAAATCTTGCCAAAAAATAGTGGGTATTTTTGCAATCTATTGATTTCTTCAGCAGAGGTACTGTTAATGGCATAAGGGCAAGTTAGATTATGTCCCATTCCCTCCGTCCCTCCAGTCCTCTGGCAGAGCAGATATTAATCTTGAAAATCCATGTTTGATTTGTTTTAAAAAAGGCTGATTCCTTAGGTGCAAATTTTACTTGACTTCAAGCTTAATTCTACATATATTTCACATGTATATTGATGAAATCTGAGCAGTCAGGAAAATGACTTTGGAATTGTAATGAAAACATCAATCTGGAATCTAACCTCTGAAAAAAGTAAAATTACTATTGGAGATTTTTTTAAAAAAAATAAAGCCGCTTATTCCATAATAACTATAAAAAGCTATGTGGTAACCATGCCTGGAATACTATACAGCTGCTCGCAATTCAAAAAGATACTACAGAACTGCAAATGACCAGAATAATGAATGCAGTATCTACTTAAACCATGAATGTGGGTGTGTTGTTATTGGCACTAGAAATAGAATTGAATAGAATAGAATTTGCCAAGTGTGTCTGGACACACAAGCAATTTGTCTCTGGTGTACTTACATATAGGCTACAATTGGCAAACTGTGATTACAATAATAAGGCTATAATTGACAATGATTACAATCATAAGATACATTCATAATCATAAATCAAATTACCCCAGAAAGACTGAAAAGTTGCTTGAAAAACAAACCTGTTGAGATAAACAGCTACTTTCTTATAGTTTCATTTTGTTTAGACCTTTTTTCTTTATTTTTTTTTGAATCAGTCTAAGCAACCGAAAGTAAATCTTTGATGCCAATTAAACAGGGTGGAAATTTTGTCCCTCTGTCATAGTTACGTGTACTTGTGAGTAAAAAAGGGTTCACTCGGGGGATAACCAGACTTGGGTTCGGTCCTGCTTGTGGACATAATTGAATTGAACTTCCCATATCTCTTGTCACTGTTCCAACTCTCTTATCACTGCATTTGGTCCTGGCTTCCTTTGGAACTTCTGTTTATTAGCAGCAATTGCCTTTACTGAAGTGAATCACAACATTGTCTTTCATGCAATAGTTTGCAGAACCATTTGAGGGAACACCTCTCTCACCTTTTTCGGCAACTCTGATTATCTTCTTGCGGCAAGCAAATTCTTCAAAAAAGATCCCATCAGACAACTCTGGAATCTTTAAATATTAAAGATGAATGTCAGGGAGAAGAGGTTGTGCTACGAGAAGTAGAACAAAAGTCCATACTTGGTGAAAGATGAGCTCTGGTTAACTAATAGTTGTGTTCTTTTAATATATAGGAAGGGGAGTCATCATCTACTCTTGGTCCTCTGTCTCTCCAAACTCTTTTACAGCACGGCTTGGTTCCTGTAATTTTATCTATTTAACTCATGTGGATAGCATATAAATTTAGCCATTCTTAATGTTGTCATTTAAAAATATTATGCTGTCTTCCTGATTTTTTAAAGTAAAAAATAAATTATAAGAAAGTGCTAATTGGAACAAAGTAAAAATAATCTATAAATCACTAGGTTAACGAATTCTGATTCCAACAGTAACTATGTAAGTAGAGCTAAACTGTGAACTGAGCTTTATCTTAACATTTGTTTTAGAATAATTATTTAAATGATAGCAACTTGGCCCTGCCTAAAAAATTATGAAGAAAGCCAGCCAAAATACTGGGGATGACATTTACAAGGATTTTACCTGTCAGCAGCCCATAAATCTTCCACACCCCTTCAGAAAGTTTTGGGCTAAACCTCCATAGTTTCTGATATAAATATCAGACCATATTTCCTGTTGCTGGTAGGATTCTCATATATGTTTAAGTTGAGGGACTAGGAGGATAACTCATTAAGTTTGAGGATACAAAGCTGGCAGGAATAGCCAACACCCCAGAAAATAGGCTCAAGATCTAGAAGGATCTCAACAAACTTGAACACTGGGCCCTATCTAACAGAATGAAATTCAATGGGAAAAAAAGTAAGATTTTACACTTAGGCAAGAAAAACTAAATGTACAGGTATAGAATAGGTGAAACCTGGTTCAGGTGAAACCTTCAAGAGGAATCTTGGGAGTCCTAGTGGACAATACTTAAATAGGAGTCACCTCAAAAGTTCCTTCCAGCCTTACACAGCCTTCCTCTCTATGAACTTGCTAATAGAATGCCCTGGTTAGCAGCAGACCAGATTTCCTCAGCTATCCTTGAGTTACCTTTTATACTTTTGAACAGGTGAAACTCCTTGTAGCACAAAGATGTTGTGATGAAAAGACTTTACCTGTTGCCTCTCCTGTGGGAGGGAAGAAACCCATTTGCTGTCAAACAACAATTGTGAGTTTGGCTTTTGCTCATTCCAATGCAACTTCCTTTTCTGTTGATATAACTTGTTCCTTGAATATCATAAGCCAGGGTCACAGAATGCTGAGTTTACGGGTGCCTCTTGGAGCATTCTCCTTGTTTGGAAGGCTAGCCAATTGAAATGTTCTTCTCCTTGTGGCTGCTAGAAGGAAGGCACCCTGCTTCTGGTGGGTTATTGAAGTGGGAGGAGCTGTGAAAAAGAGGAACTGCCTCCTTTTGCCTCATCCCTCCTGCAGCTGAGTTTCTTGCCACAATTGGTTCAGATTCTTCAAGGGGAAGAGGTTTGCTTCTCAGTAGCATTCCCAGATCTTTAATGGTGAGTATTGAGAATAAGTATCTTGATTTGGGGCATTTTTATGTGGGTGATTTTTTAAAAAAGTTTAATCTTTAAAACTTTTTAAACTTTTAAACTTTTTCTTACATTCAGATAGTTTTTAAAAAAACTTTAGGTCATTTTAGCACTGGGTAAATGCTTTCAAAATAAAAATAAAGAGTTACTGGTTTGAATTTTCCCTTTGAAGTAGAGGTTGCAATTTTGTATCTACTTATCCAGAATGAGAGACATTGAATTCAATGGCATTTCTACATAGAGTACATAAAATACATATTTTGTGGGATAAGGGATATCATAAATACAAAGTGGATTAGTAACTAAGAACTATTAAGAGGTAATATATTTAGTTTTGAATATGGTAATTGTTTAGGTAGTTATTGTAAGTACAGCCTCCAGGGCAGCCTTTCCCAAATGCATACCTTCTAAATGCATTGAAATTACTGAAGTTAATTAATCCAAAATTGTATTTAGATTATATTGAGCTCCTCAAGGAATATATTTGAAAGGATAGACAGCAGTTTTTTTTATGCTAGAGGTGTAAAAAAATTGAAGGCTTATTGACCACATTATATGGCTATCTGATAACTTTATGGGATTGTGTATTAATGTATATTCATAGATTTATGCAAAATCTTTAAATATTAAAGATGTGACTGTAATATTGAATTATATACCAAAGCTTTGGAATTTGACTTTTTAGAAGAAATTGTAATTGTATTTATTATTAGGGGGAGGTGGCAAAAATAATTATACTAAGCAATTGGAAAAGTGATATTATTCCAAATGTCAAGGAATGGTGGTTGGAAATGTATGAGCTGTTTTGGAAAAGGCAATATTTCTATCAATCAAAGGCTGCAGCAATATGTGTAATTATGGTAGAGATTTTATGATATCTTACAATAGTATATTGTTTATAGTATTCAATTCATTGATAAACTAGTGACTTTTATACCAATGTATAAAATATAACATTTTTTTGGTTTCATTTCATTTGTATCTTCAGTTTGTATTTTTAATATTCATTTCTAGTAAAATTAAAGATGGTTGGTTAGTAAAAGTAAGGAAACTAAACATTAAAAATTATTGTATAGCTTTTGGCTACTCCAGATAGAGTAATTGATGTGGGAATACTGAGTGACCACTTTAGCAGCTGCTTTTTTAAAATTTGTTGCAATTATCCAAATTACGGTTTCTTTCCCAAGAAACAATTTTGGGAAGCATTTTCTGTTGGGTATAATAATTTTTACTGTTGTGTTTACAAAGTTAGAATTAGAACCCTACAATTTAATCTACCGTTGTGCCTTGTTTAGTTAAGAAGATAACATTTAAAATGCTAAAGATTTTAAGAAAATGTTAAGAAGAGAAACAGCGTGCAAATTAGGAAGTCAATGCAAGACATGTTTTGAAGAAAAGTTTGCTGGAAAATTAGGAAAAAAAAGATACATGATAGAGCTGTATTAGTGGTTGCTCCTCTAAAGTACGTCATATTACAAATTGTTATTTAGCAAGGTTCATGCAATAAGACAAGGTTTAGCTATGGTTATTAATCTAAAATTGCATGAGTTCTCTCAATGCTAAACAGTGAGTGAACCATGATGTGTAGTCAGTGGCTAAGCCAAATCAAAATTAATTTCATGTGTTCTGTAAATCCCACCCTGTATACATATCCTGGGGTAAAAAAGTAAGACTGGTAGAAATTATGCTTAAATTTGGTGGCTGGCTAGAGAAATATTGTTACTAATAAAATGGACTGTTTAAAGAATGTAATTGCGAATTGCAGTGGAACACTTGAAAGTCACATGGGGTAGTTTATAACAAACTTCCATATTTCTGCACTTCCAAATTAACCCTAAAAATATTTAAAGAGCTTAATGATTCTTTATAAAAAGAGAATGTATAAATCAACTGAAATTTAAGTTAATCTTTATTTTTTAAATATCCTTAATATCCTTAAAACTATGACTAAATATATCTGTACATGGCCTATTAAAAGCTGCCATTTTTGCTGCACAGGACAACTTCGGTTATTATTTAGACATGTAATCTATTTCATTATGGGTCCTCCTAAAATTTTACACTGGATTATGAAAGCATCCGAGAACATCCTGTGAGACCACAACGAGTTGGCATCATTGAATCAAGATAGACCCATGACATCACAGGGCCATGAGCATGCTCAGAAAGAGAGTAGCGGTGCTGGGCGATGATGTCACAAGCTCCAACTCATTAACTGCGACTTGTCCAGGCACTCGGTGCCTAAAAGGTTAGCCATCACTGCTTTAGGAGATAGGGTTTTCTGCAAGAAGAGAATGGCAGAGGTGGCCTGAATGAGTGCAAACAAACTTTATGTAGATTTGATGGAGAACTTTAAAGGTCTGTGGCTCCTTATTTGAAAATTGCTAAAAACCTAGCGGTTCTTCCAAGACATGGTATAGAGTGACTGTGGACCCTGATTTGGTTTAATGCAGTTTAATTTGTTTTAACATTCTGGTTGGTTGCTTTCTCTTACTTTGTTTCTTTTATTTGGCTGACAGGGTCCAGAAGAAGAGCCTTTTGTGCTGTGGCTCCTATTCTTAGGAAAATCTTGCCTTCTGAAGTTAGATACGCTTCTAGCCATTTGGCCTTCCAAAATGTCTTGAAGGCATGACTGTGCCAACTATGCTGGGGTCCCAGTGGGGGTGTGGCACTTTGGACACGGTTAATGGAGGACATAACATTCCACCTCCTTCCTGTGCACACTTTGCTCTCTCCCTCCCTCCCTCTATCCTGGTTAGTTTTATTTTAATTAATTCAATGAATTTCATTTCATTCATTTTTAAATTTAAGATTCTTGTTTTAATGTTTTGTGTGCATTTTCTTCAATGTCTGTAAGCTGCCTAGAGTTGCCTTTCGTGAGATGGGAGACATGCAAGTTTGATGAATGAATGAATTTGTAAGCCACTCTTGGTTATCAAGGAGTCAGGTGGCCTCAAATTGGATTAAATAAAATCTGTTGGCCTTGGTGGAGATATGATTTGTGATCAGCTTGTATTTTGACCTGCTCAGTCCAGAAATTCTTTTCTGCCCTTGTCATTTTTTCACTGCCCATATGCAGTGAAGACAGAATGCACTGCTGAACCTGTACCCAATTTTAAAGGAAACTTAGCATTTGGTAGATCAGTTGAACTGTAACAGCAGCACATCATTAGTTACCTAATATACTGTTGCCTTTTTGTTGTTGTGGAAGATGGAGAGAGTCTTGTTTGTAGTATATTCTGTCTCACATGGGAAAGATTAATGCAAATGGCTTGAATACATGAAAATCTATACTGTATTGTTTCATAAAAGAAATTCCAGAATGGTTTAAGGCATGTGTATTTATATAAATGTACTCCTCAGGTGGTGTCAAACATTATGAATTCTTTAATAAAAAATAAGGCAACCTTTTATGGACTTCACAATTGAGTAAGGTCAGGTCTCCTCGATATTTGGAAAAAGCAAAGCTGAATATTAGACTGATGAGAAATTAAAAGATGAAGACAACCTAAACCATTTCTATAGCATTATAAAGAAAGTGTCAATGATTTAATATGGATCAGTTTTCATATCTCATCTAGGTATCTAATTCAGGGAGTGAGCCTTTTTTAAAAAAGAAAAAAAACTATAGAAATGATGAAACTCATTCCAAAAAACACACCATTTGGTTTCTTAAGTAACAGTCATTTACAGAGTAAGCTAGCTCATTTTTGAATTTATGTAAACTATAGTACAGTCATTTTGAGTCTTTTCTAGAAATTAGTGGGTGAGTCAATATAGATCTCTGCACTTTTGCTTTCCTTTTTTGTAACTAAACAATTTGATCAGAAGCATCCTTGTGCCGAGAGGAGAAAATAAAAACAAAGCTTGGCAATGTGCACATTATTCTTGGAACAGATGGAAATGACTTCATGTTCATAGTGATGTATAGAAGGCTAACGGTATGTGGGAATGACCTTGAGGAATAAGGAGAAAATATGCAGCCTGGGAAATGATCAGACAAGAGGGAAGAGCCTCCAGTTCTTAATGGCTGGAGAAAGAAATTTAGGAAGGATCTATACTAATTCATCAGGCTGTTAAAAGTGGTGGCAGGATTCTGTTAAGGTAGCCTTATAATAAAGTAGAATTAGCTCATTTGGTTGGGTTTCTTGTCAGGCTTACCTAGGAGGGCTGACAAGCAGTGACTGACAATGTTTACATTTTCTTTGGTTTACGTGGTGAACTCACATGAAAAAGTTTATATCTTTTTAAACCTACATGTTTATTAACTCAATATTATCATCTGTATCTGTAAACAAGACTTTTGATATCCTTATATTCAGTAAAATATTGACTAGATTTGAAAAAAAAGCAATCAGCAGGTTCTAAATGGATAGAACGAATCTATCTTTCATTAACAAACTACAGTCTTGATTGATTCTGTTTAGTATTTTGTCTTTTTTAAAAAAATGACCTCTAGTATCTTTCAAATCTTTTTGAATATTACTTGGCAGAAGGACAATCCACAGGCAGAAGCAAAGTGAAATAATCACCTAGCTGGTTAAAAAATCAAGAACAGGTGGCCAAAAGATTAAAAGAAAAGTGCTTAAAAATGAAAATAGGATTTACAGTATATACTCAGCCTCCTCTTAAGTAACTTACATCGACGTAATAGGAATTCCTTAACATTTGCAGTCTGAATTAATGAAATCTTGATAAAAATAACTAGGTCCAGACATACCATTAAAATATTCAGGACCATCATATTTCTAGATCTATTTTTAAGTCAATACAGGTTATCCTTGACTTACAACAGTTCATTTAGTGACTTTTCAAATTTTACATCACTGAAAAAAGTGACTATTTTTCACATTTGCGACCATTGCACCATCCCTATGGTCATGTGGTCAAAATTCAGACAGTTGGCAACCGACTCATATTTATGACAGTTGAAGAGTTTGAGGGTCACATGATCATCTTCTGTGACCTTCTGACAAGCAGAGTCAATGAGGAAGTCAGATTCACTTAACAAGTTACTAATTTAACAACTGCAGTGATTTACTGCTGTAAGAAAGGACGAAAATGGGGCAAAGCTCACTTAACATGTCTTGTTTAGCAACATAAATTTTGGGTTCAATTGTAGTCAGAAGTCGAGGACTATCTGTACTTCTCAAGCCTTTGTTTGCAAGGTTGTTCTAGCATTGTTAGTAGCAGAGAAATCCCAAGGCATAAAGCAATGTTGCAATGTATGCCCACTACTTTCCTAAA
>JANHFO010003331.1:75210-89476 GCA_032468095.1 Pareas carinatus
TGGTAGCTTAGAACCAGCTCGTGTGTGTTTGTGAGATTGCCTGAAAGTTTGGAGTGAATGTGTGCAGTACTTTTTGATTTTACCTACAAGGAACAAACATGTCGTTCCATTTTTATATATATAGATAGATGGTGGATTTTTCCAAATCTTTTCTTCCCTTGAGCACAAAACAGACTAAACCAAAGACCATAAAATAGTCACAAGAAAATTTAATTATTTATTTATGGATCACCTTTATGTTTTCTTGAGATTGCATTTTAGGGAAACAGAAAATTATAATTAATAAAAAAAATTTAAGAGGTCATATCATTCTCCTCCTCACTAGCTCAAATGAATCTCTGAAATGTAACCTCACACTGTTTGCTATTAAATGGCATCTGATTGTAAAAATTTCTTGCCAATCTTCTTTAAGGATCATTCTCTTATAAAGGCTGGTCACATCGCCTCCAGCATGAATAATGAGAATTGGAATGAATTTGATCGGAGAAAGAAAATCTGCTACTGGAGAATATACTGTAGCTGCTATTATATAATCAATCATTTCTATCACAGACTTGTCTCTTGACATTCCTTGACACCTGCCCCATTTTGAGGTATCCCTTCTGTCTGTCGCAGTGCCAGAACCTCCAAACTCTCTCTACTTTTCCTACCTTTTATTCTTATGTCCTACTTCAAGCTTCAAAAATCTTTCTTTTTATTTTGTTTTGTTTTTTTATGGGATGATCAAATTGACTGCTTTTATTATAGATAGGACATTGTCTAAATTTACTGATGATTGGAAAAACCCTTGCTGACTTTTTGCAAGCAACAGAAAAAAAATATGATATATGGTTTGGTGGATTAGAATAAAAATAACTGATTACAGAGATGTAAAGAATATTGAAACTATAGAATAAAAGATTATTTTATATTTATATTTTTAACTGCTGAAAAAGAAAATAAGAAGTCACATCTGTATAATTCTTTTCTTTGATTTCTGCATTTTTGTTCTTTTCAGCTTCCTTTCATCTTCATTTTCCATTCTAAATATTAGTTTTTAGGTTTTATTCTGCTTTAATATTACAATAAAATTCTATAAAACGTGGAGAGAGCTAAGAAGAGCTTGCAAAACTTTATGAAACTCCTCCTTGGAAGAATTTGTACAACTTCAAACTACATATTACCTTTTCCCTTTTTTCCTGCACTTCATCAGAGCAATGACTATCCATCTTATTTTTCTCCTTCCTATGAGAAGAAGAAGGCATGGCCTAATTACAGTGTATGAATGTGTTTGCGGGGGGGGGGAGACACATTCGTTATAATATACCAAATACTGAAATCTGTACAGGTCGCCCGCATTGAAAGTCCATTCATTCAGCAACCATCCAATATTAGAACCATGCTGAACAAGAGGAATTTACATTGGGAACTCAAAATTGTGGCTGTTTTAACAACCTCACAGACACATGTGGTTCAGGCATTTGAAAACCAGATCGCAATTACAATGTCACAGTATTCCACATCATACAATCACCATTTGAAACCTTCTCTGTTGGCATCTGACAGACAAAGACCATGGGGAAGCTGGTAGGAGGCTGTAAATGATGACGATATGATTGCACCATTCAGATTGACCCAATGATGACAACTGAGTCTGCCACAACTGCTGTTGCAAGTTGGCATGGTCATATGACATCATGCTTTACAGCTGTGTCACCAGAGTTCTGGTCCCAATTGCCATAGTTAAAAAGGACTACCTTTAATCAAAGAAGGATTCATGTAACAAGGAAAGACATTGTTGCTTTGCTGGTTATGCTGAAAACAGAAATGTCTAATGAGTTGACAGACATTACTTTGACCTTCTAGGTTTTTAGATATGATAACCCTCCTAGAAAGATAACCTAGGTTAGGATATGTCATCAGTGCTTTTTAATATTTTCAGGGGATCATATATTTATTCACTTTGATGCCATTCAATGAAATGATGAAACTTCTCGACTCCAGAGTTGATATGACTGAAAGGGTGATGAATGTTCATTATAATCATAGTGCAACTCAAATAATAATTCAATGTGCTAAGCAGCAAAAATGATGGTGCTGGTCTTCACATTGCCAGTCAGTTAAGAACATGAATGGTAAAGGAAAGGGAAATAAATATGAATGGTTACACTGACAACTTATCATGGGCACTAATGTACAAATTAACATTGAAAAATACCAGAGAAAACTTCAGATTTTTATCAAAGCACAACTATCAATCAAAGTCAAAATACTTCTTCGGGAGGTTTTGACAGGAATACTATCCTATCCTTTGATGGCTTCTTTAGAGGTAGTCAGAATATTCTAACCTAAAGAGAAGTATCACATTTTCTGCTTAATTTCTTCTATTTTATATATTCATACCTACCTGCTTGATCATCTCAGAACTATAAATCTACCTTCCTCATATTCTACAATATCCTAGGGCCACTAGGTAACTAGCAGGCAAGAAAATGTTAGAGAACACCTGTTTACTTTTAGATGAGTCAACTTATTCCCCAAAGTGCTGGAAGAAAAGAAAAGAAGTAACAAGTGGAAGATCATTAAAGAGAGATTCAACCAAGAACTAAGGAGAAATTTCCTGGAATCTGATTTATTTTATTTATTTTATTTATTTATTTATTTATTTTATTTTATTTATATCCCACCCTTCTCCCAAAGGACTCAGGGTGGCTTACAGGCAGCTTAAAACACAAACAAATACATAAACATTAAGAACATATTAAAATAATTAAATAGGCCTGATTAAATTAAATTAAAAAGGGAGCAATAAAATAGTTTCCCAAATGAATTTAAAATTAAACACAGGAGAACAAAGCGCGCCTATCCCAAGCCCGCTTGATGGAACAGATGGGTCTTCAGGGCACGGCGGAAGGTCCGAAGGTCAGCGGGGGAGGTCGTTCCAGAGGGTGGGTACCGCCACAGAGAAGGCTCTCCCCCTGGGGGTCGCCAGTCAACATTGTTTGACTGGCGGCACCCTGAGGAGGCCCACTCTGTGGATATCTCATTAATTGTATGTATCGTGTGGAAGTGAAACATTTTTTCATTTTGGTATGCAAAGGAAAAGATTTTGGATTAAATTTGATTTAAACTTTTCCCGAACGTCTCAAGGAAAGGAGTGAATAAACTTGGGTAATCTGTCTGTTTTTATGAGATATGATGCTGTCAGAACTTGACAATACCCTGGCAGGGATTTTTCACATTAGAGAGATTTCTGTGTAGGTGTGTCTAGGTGGTTTTAAAATGTGGTTACAAAACAAAATGTTTCAGAGTATTTATGGAAGAAGTTTTGATGGCTTCAGTTAATTCTACTTTTATTGCTCGGTTAACCTGACAGGTTATGGTTTAAAATTCTGCTTAGAAGAAAAGTTTTTGAACATAGATTGCTGATTCAGATTTAGTGGTGATAAATGCAGCAGTTTAGGGATAAAAAAGTGAGCTGCCTCAAGGGCGTTTCTCATAGTATCAAACAGTGATCCTCTACTGTTCAGGTAGTCCTTTACTTATGACCACAATTGGGCACAGAATCTTGGTCATTAAATGAAGTGGTCATTAAACAAGATGTCATTTCACTCAATGATCACAATTCCAGCTCTCCCAGTTATGGTTTGTACGCAACTGTGCAGGTTGTTAAGTAGAATCCTAGGGAGAGGGAAAGAGGGATTGGCCCTCCCACCACACTGGCAGACCCAGGCCCTCTCTCTGCCCCACCATGACTAGGACCATTTACCTTTGCTTTTTGCAGCTGCTGATTAATGAGGCCTCTTGCATGCTGCGAGCAGGCCCCATTCTCGTGATAGTTCAGAAGGCTCCTCCAGTTTGGAGAAGGGGCCTTCCAAATAATCATGAGAAAATGGCATTTGCTGGTGTTTTTTTTATTGGATTTGAGATCTGTTCCTTCAGGTCATGTATGAATGTTCTCTCTCTGTACGGAGGGAAGGGGAAATGCCTTGGTGCACTGGGAGAATGGAGCTCAAATGCTCCATCCCTCTGCTTGTCCTTCCCCACTGGCTTCCCCATTGATTTTCTGGGGAAGCCATCAGAGAAGATTGCAAATGGGTGATCACATGATGACAGGACAATGAACAAATGTTTGTAAATGTGAAGAGAGTACCAAGAGCCTGAAATGTAATCATGTGACTGTGGGGGGTGGGAGGTGGCCGCACGACCATTTGCCAAGCCATCTTAAGTGTAGACAGTTATTAAACTACTGTAACTTGAAGACTACCTCTATGTGAATTATCAGATCAGTAGCTAGAAGCACAGACCTATTTAAATGCTTGCAGCTAATCATGCAGAGAGCATTTTACAAATTGTTGCAGACAGTAGTGATTGATTCAGCTTTCATCTCTCCATCAAATCCGCATGGTCTCCTAAGCTGAGAATTTTGATTGGCTTGAAAGTGGATAGCTTGTGCAAATATATTTATAGATAGCTGGTTTAGTGAAAGAACTGGTAAAAAGCCCATATTCTCTTGAATTCTGTTATCTTAGTAAACATTTGTTTTATGTCCCATGTGGGGGAAACCCTGGGTTAATTTAGAGACTGTGCCACAGTGATTTGACCATGCAGTCCTACAGAGATAATTTTTTGCATCTTGTGAAAAATACATAACGCTCTGTCTCGTCTTTCTTTGTTTTATAAGAAAGTATTCTTTTGTGGCATGCAGTGAACCAAACTGTGTTTAATCTCTGGCCTTTGTGTATGCCTGGATAAGTTGGAATACACAAGGGCCAACATTTTCAGAGTGGTTTTTCTTTCCAGGGAAGATGATGCAATATTCAAGGCAGTTTTCTCAATAAGAGCTGTATAGGGGCAGAAAGAAACATTGGTACACTTAATTTTGGCTAGCACCTGCATATATTACTCTCTTGATATCTGTATAACTATTTTTCTTTCCACAGCCCTGAGCAAAGGAGCCTAATGATTCCATGGGGGTGGTGGTAGAATGCAGAAGTCATTTAAGAACAATTAATCTCCTTTCCTACTCACCAATATATTTACATGGTTCTTGACTGCAGTTTCATTGCTTTGTGTAAATCAGGCTATGACATTCATTATTTATGACTGCCCTAACCTTCTCCTTCTGTTTGGCAGTGTTCAAACAGCAGTGATCAATGTGTTCAAAGGGGGAGGCTTGCAAAACAACGAACTCTACATCCTTAACGAAAATGTCAGGTATGTGACTAACTGAACTGGATTCTACAGCCTTGCCAGGTTGGGGCAAGTGTAATGCTAAGAGCTTTGTGCTGTGACAGTAGCTTGTGCCTTGGATTCCTAATATGGTTCTTTTATTGGCACAGTAAATGAGACTGAACTATGGACTCTTTTTATGATGCCAGAGTAGTACAGAAATTCACAAGAGAAAAAAAAGGTCATATAACAATGGTTTTACATGGGAAACAGGAGAGTAGATTTAGGTCTTTCTTCCTCTTGTTAACAGGTGATTTCTTGTAGTAGCATTAGCCGTAATGGTTGGTTGAAATCAGAATTTGACCGTGCTGCTCCTCTAGCAGATTCTCTACATGCCACAATCATAGTAAAAAGTGGCTATCAAAAAGGGTATATTTAAAACGTTTCACCTCCTGACATCATCATATTATAGGAACATCAGGACAGGGAAACTGTCGCCTGTAAGAATGGTTTATTGGTGGTTGACTAGGTTATGTGGTAGATAGATGCGCTTCATATTTTTAGTGGACAGAGCAGTGGTGGAGCCATGTGCATGTAAGCAGGGCTGAGATTTTTTTCTCTTGATTTTTTGCAAAGAGTTTGAGGTATTTTCTTTTTCTATCATTGTTCTTCTGTAATAATATGTATGTGGTCAGAAATGAATAAATTTGCACTTTCTGGGGCAAAGATTTAATTGAGGGTGAAAAAGGTTCTGTTTGATTTTCTCTGAGTTGGTTGAGTTGAGTGAGGTGCTGTGTGAATGCTGCTGGTTGTAAGTCGATACTCTGAAGAAGGGGCATCATAGCCTCAAACTGGGTTTTCCTCCTCAAATGGGTTTCTGTGCCCTTGATTATTTTTTTTTAGAAGTTGTAAGATGTTACTGATGCATCTGCTTGATAGTTGGTGTTTTGGGGAGTAGGATGCACTAGGTCTGTTCTTTGGAATTTGAATGGAATCAAGTTTAGATACTGAATTCGTGTTTGAGAAGCGGTGAAAAAGAATGTGTGAAAGTGAGATCACCATGCTCTAGTTATATAGAATATTGCAGATTTCAATGTTCAGTTGGAAATATCTTTGCAACACATAGAAGTTTGAATAATCATAAAAACAGGCACTGATCTTGCAATAAATTTATTTGAACAGTCTGGTCAGATATATGAGCACAAAAAAGATTAATGTCTGTCCAGTGTAATTGTTAAGGTGCCAGGACATCATGAGTTCTTCATGCCTTAGGCACAAACCCATCTGAGTGACCTTGAGTCACTCATTCTCTTTCAGCCCTAGGAAGGAGGTAAAGGCAAACCACTTTCAAAAACCTTGCCAAGGATACTGGAGAGACTTGTCCAAGTAGTCATCAAGAGTCAACAATGACTTTAAGACACACACAAAAAAATACAACCAAAACAAAGGCATGGAAATAGGTAAGAATTTTCTCTAGGAAAACGGAAACAAGCATTAGTTTGATTATGGCTTCAAATTTGATAAACAGGTAGAATGATATCTATTTTTTTCACTTACGACCTTTCCTCCTTCAACTACGTCAACTTGTTTAAACATTGTCAATAGAATAGAATAGAATAGAATAGAATAGAATAGAATAGAATAGAATACTTTATTGGCCAAGTGTGATTGGACACACAAGAAATTTGAATCCGGTATGCTCTCAATGTACATATAAGCTATAAGTGATAAATTATTATCATAATCATAAAATACATTTATCATGTCATCATGTCATAAAATACATTCATCATGTCATAAAATATATTATTGTGATAGCCATAGAACAGTCATAGAATTCTAAATAAGCAATCTACAAGTCATACTAGGATGCTAAATAAAACAAGTACTATAGATTGTAGGATAAAAGCAATAAAATTATCATACAAATAAGAAAATAGATAATAGGAAAGATGAGAAGGATAATAGTGATACAGCCCTACTGGGTAGTTTAACCGTGTTCTAGAAGTTATTTGTTTAGCAGAGTGATGGCATAGAGTGAAAAACTGTCCTTGTGTCTAGTTTTGGTTTACAATGTCCTATAGCAATGTCTGGAGGGAAGAAGTTGAAATAGATTACGTCCAGGATTTTTGGGGGTCTATAGTTATTTTTTCAGCCCTCTTTCTGACTTGTGGAGTGTACAGGTCTTCAATAGAGGGTAGGTTTGTAGCAATTTTTTTTCTGCACACCTAATTATCCATTGAAGTCTGTCTGTCTTGTTTGGTTGCAGTGCCAAACTAGCAAGTTATAGAGGTGCAAATAACAGACTCAATAATTCCTTTGTAGAACTGTATCAGCAGCTCCTTGAGCAGCCTGAGTTTTCTGAGTTGGCGCAGGAACAACATTCTTTGTTGTGCTTTTTTGATGACATTTTTGATGTTAGTTCTTTTTTTAAAAAAATGTTGAAAACATGGTTGATTGGCAGCTTCAGAGAGTAATGGGAGATACCTATTATCTGAATCCTTTTCAATTGAGTTTCAGATTAGGATATAGTATTGATATGGAATTGATAGTGCTTGTAAACAATATTTGGTGAAGTAAGGATAAGAAAGCTACATCTGTCCTGGCCCTTCATCTGTTATGTTATTCTTCTGTACTGTTTCTGTAATGAAATACTGAATGCTTCTGAGTAGACCTCAGTTGTGTCATATGCTTTGTTTTTGTTTTGCCTGATGTTGTATTTTAATTCTTATGGTAGTCACAATTTGCAAGTTGGACCATATATAAATCAAATATTAGTAATTAGAAAGTAAATCATGTGCATCCTTGATGAAAGTGATATTATCAGGCACCATTCTTAATAGTTCTTCGGACCCACTGACTGTTGAAGGTTTTCCTACTATGTATCTGTCCATTGTTGTGGGGATCCTCACTCATCCATGTTTCATCAAGTAAAGAAATCCTATGGGGAAAGTTTTATTTGAAATAAAGATGTGGACCCATGGAGCCTACAGATTGTTGAAGAGATGGTGGTAGTGAAGAAAAAGAAGTTACCTTGTTCCTATACAGAAGGACCTGTTAGGTAATTGCATGACCCTAAATTCTGCTGTTGTGGCAAGGTCAATAAATTAAATTGTAAAGGAAATCATATAGCAAGAAAACAAACTTATGCAGAGCTTTTGCCACATCTCAAAGCAATTGCCTCTCTTTACACTTTTATAGTTACAAAAGTTTATTTCTGGCCATAAAAATAATATTCTTATTCTTTTTCTTTTCTTGGCATGCATTTCTACCCACATCACAGCTGTGCATAAGAAAGTTTTCAAAGTACAATCAAGTCAGCTAGGGGCAAACTTTTTTCACAACAGGTGGTCAGATTATTATCAGAATGTGAATATTTCCTTTTGTTAGGAAGAACAATGGCAGAAAATGCCTATAGTGCTTAGATTTCAAATGTAATCTCCAAATAGTCCTTCCCGCTTACTTGAGTACCTTTTTAAAATATTAATTTGACATCTTTTATGTTTAAATAACCCCCTCACTCTGTGGAATACAAGACAGTTAAAGAAAAGGATCAGAAATTCCACCTCAGGTTTTAGGTGGGAGCTTTCAAAATCTGGTTTATTTTAGTAACGATTGCGAAATACTCTATGAAATTTGCATGTGAGCTCAAGTTATAAAATTCACAGGTCAAATTGAAAAGCTTGAGGGAGAAAGCATTTTTTTTTAAAAAGAAGCCACTAGATACCAAAACCAAAAGAGGTTACCTAAAAACATAACACAGTGATGTTTATATAAACAGATGCCCTCCCCAGCGCAGTGCAGAGCTGAACAAACTGCTTCTAATTTGAGAGTGTATATATTTCTTACAAATTTAAAGAAGAACTCACAGGTAAGGGGGAAAAAATCCAAACCAACCAATCCAAAATAAACATCATTAAAAATTGCTCAATTATGTCTGCATTGAAGGTATGAAATCATTTTACGCCTGCCTGAAATGATGAGTCTCTGATTCACTTATTTTTATGCCGAGCTGATGATTTAGCATAATGAAATGTATCTTTAGTTGAACAAAATCCCTACATCCCACAGTCGTAACTCAAGGTTCAAAAAACTATGTCAAAAATACAGTTTGCAGTTGGAAATAAAACAGACAACAATGCCTCTTCAACACACTTTCCTTTGGTTTCTTTTATCAAGTATATTTAAATCTCTCTCATCTGGCTAATAGTCAACTGGAAGAGTATCAGGGATACTCTTGTATGAACTTGCTGAGGATAAGCGAGAATAGAAAATAGCTGATCTTTAGATTTAGTTGTGAACAACCAGGAGATCCAGATATAGATGCACATATTTAAGATAAATCTAACAGTGCCTTGATTAATATGCTCTCCCAGAGTCTTATTGATACAATTCAACTATATAGAGTTTTATTTTGTATTGTGATATACAGGAGTCTGGCTTATATGGCTTACAATTGTTCAGGCAGTTCTGAATTTGGAAGGAAAAGGGGAAATCGAAGTCAAACCTCCTCATTGTGTTGGAGAATGATAATTCAACCCAATTATTGTTCTTCAAACTCAATTAATTTACTGATTTCAAGAACAGAGATTAATAGCTGACAAATTAGAAGGAAGGTCTGAAGAACATGCCAAGATCAGTCTGCAAAGAAACACCAGAAACGGAAAATGAAAGGAAAACTCAGCCATATTTTGTGCCATATTGGTCAATACATCCTCTAAATATAAAGGCCATTATGTTAAATTAAAATTAACCTCTGTGGACTTTGATGGATACCCCTCAAAATGTGAAAGTGAGACGCTTTCCCCATTTTCATTAGGAATACTGCAGCATTGTTGAGATTTGCTAATAATTCTGTGTCAGAAGGATCAAATGGGGCATCTAGAAGGA
This sequence comes from Pareas carinatus, assembly GCA_032468095.1. Taxonomy (NCBI): domain Eukaryota; kingdom Metazoa; phylum Chordata; class Lepidosauria; order Squamata; family Pareidae; genus Pareas; species Pareas carinatus. The sequence continues at coordinate 85,252 of JANHFO010003331.1, forward strand.
TCTAAAGCAAGGTAGTACGCAACCAAGAAACAACCTGTAATTATATTTGAGGCCAATTTGTTTTGTGACATCTTAAAGACTAACATAATTATTATAGTCCAAACTACTGCAGATGATCATGAGGATTACCCTGCTATATTGCTGGGTGGGAGGAGGGAGGAAGAGAGAGAGATGATAAATGGTGAGGTCAGTACTATCCAGATGGAAGCTGGATAAGTTCTTTCTTTATCTTTAATGCATTGACAATTTCACACTTCACCTTTGATCACACAACACTGATCTTATCTTGTTCTCAACCAGAGATTAAAAAGATTTGTACTGTTCCTCTGAGTTCTTGTTTAATCTCCACAGAGCAAAATGATATAAAGTTTATTTTGCTTATCTTGCCTTTTGGGATATATATGAATAACCAGCTAAAATCTCCCATTTTAATTTTCCTGAATGGGATACACACAGTATATTTTAAAAATAGGGTAGCAGCTGTGTGGTAGAACTATATATTACTAACTGAACAAGATTCAGCAAGTCATGAATTACACTGAAGATACCTACTGAGGAAAGTCTAACATTCTTGCACTGCATAGCTAAGTAATCTACGCAGTATGAAAATAAACCTTTACCTTTGCTTCATCCCTAAGTGTAATGTTACATGTTTGCAAGCTTTAATTTTGCTGTTGTACGTCAAAATTGATCTTTATAATTCTTTTTGTTATTACCTTGAAGTCATTGATTGAAAGTCCTCAGGGACTGAAATGCTTCCCACTGTTTTTTATTATTATTTTTAAGATCACCATTTCTGATGCCAGTTTTAGAGTTATATATTTATTTATTTGAGCAATATAAAATGTAGTGGGTTATTGTTGACAGATGACAGTATATTATAGATGTAAAGGATGAATGTGTATGTATGTAGATTGAGCACTAACACTTAAGTGTCCTGAGACACATGGTGGAAATAAATTCTGAGTCTGAGTCTGAGTCTGAGTCTGATTCTGAATGAGTGTTCAGTCTCCTGAATTAATGTGTGATATTATTAGATCTTGTCATAGTGTGGCCAGAGTAAAAGTATGGATAAAGTCAACACTGAAGTTTTCATCAGCTTTTGGTTTCTATGTCTGTATTAGTATGTAATGGTCTGTTGTTCATTATTATTATTTGTTCTATATTGAACAGCTGTTTTAGGTAACTACAGGCTACCATTCAATAGAAGTATAATTGTTCAAAATATGCAGATTCTTGATTATGTTTTTGACCCTTTGGTAGTCATTAAGGTAACACATGTTTCTTCATAATTTTTTTATTGCAAAGACATACTGTAGTATGCTTCCATTCTGGAAATAATTTTATGGTTTGACATTTAGAGTGCTTTCTCATATACCACTCTATCTTCTTATTCTTAAGGGCAAGAGCCTAACATTCTTTCATAATCTCCATATACTTAAACTTGATGCATTGTTTTCATTAATGTAGAGGTTTCATGGATGAGTAATTGGTATAGCTCTGACCTTGGCCTTCATTCTCTGATCCAGTTCAAATCCTAAAAGACTGGAAAGTGATGATACTTGGCCTGATATCTCTTTCATTATACCACAGGATTTTCCAAGCTGGTTGCTGAGTTCAGTGGCAAGGAAAGATAGGAGCCTGGATTGCAACAAGGTTTCCGTTTATTTAGAACCGAAAGTGCAACACGACTGGGAGCAAGCAACAATAACCTGAGCTCTACTTGTAACGGAGCTTCCAAACAGCAACGAACCGATCAAACACTAGAACTGGACAGTCGCCAAGCTGTCTCAGTTCCGATGAGAGGGCGATTACAATTTGGCAACTTCTGGTGAGCCTGGGGAGCCAGACTTGCAGGATCCAGCACCCCTCCCCTCATAGATAACATTACCCACAAACCTAATTTTTTAAGTAGCCAGGCTTGCGGCTTAATCGCCCGGATCTCCGCAGCACTGCAGCCAGAGCGGCAGTTGAGGGAGCCATCGGGGGAGATGTTTGCGGAGCAGCCGCTGCCGCTACTTCAAGAGTCGGACCCAATTCATTCCCCGTCACCAGTGTATGTGAACCTAGCCAAGCCCAGCGCTGGAAGGGTCTCAATTCTGGCACGTCAACTCCTTCCTCTTGATCAAAATAACCTGGGAAGGAATATGAGGGCACATTAAGATCAGTGGCTGCTTGTGCTGTAGCCAGCTGCGGCGGCGCTTCACGCAGCTGATCGATATATCTATGTCAGATTCTACCATCAGCTAGCTTTACAGTTATAAGAACATGGTCCCAATATTCTCTCAATTTTACCTATGAGCCACTTATGTTCCGTAGCATAATTTCTTGCCCATACAGCATCTCCCTCATCCAATTTCCTGCTTATTGTTCCTGACTGTTTCTCTGGCTCCTGTCCACAATCAGGGTGCAACCTATCCAAAACAGATCTTAGCTTACGCCCAAATAACAATTCAGCTGGGCTCTTCCCTGTTGCCTTACTCGGGGTAATATGCTGCCATAATAAAAATTTATCAATCCTACTCTGCCAATCACCAGATCCTAACCTCCCTAGTGCCTCTTTAGTTGTTCTAACAGCTCTCTCCGCAAGGCCATTGGAATTTGCATGAAAAAGGGCTATCAATGTGTGGCGTATGCCCTTAGTTGCCAGAAACTCTTCAAAATCAGTGGCTGTGAATTGCAGACCATTGTCCGTCACTATAACATCTGCTAACCCATGCGTTCTGAATAATGTTACCAAATATCCGGTTACTGCAGGGGCCCTTGCATTAAGTGCACTTCCATCCACTTGGAGAAAGCATCCACAGTAATCAAAAACATCTGCCCATGGAATGGCCCGGCAAAATCCAAGTTCAGCCTTGACCACGGAGCCCTTGGTCGCTCCCAACTCTGCCTAGGTATTCTAGGTGGGGCCGGTCTCGATTGCTGACAGGTTAAACACCTAGCAACCATATGTTCTATTTCCTTATCCAATGCAGGCCACCACACAAAACTCCTCGTCAGAGCCTTCATTTTCACTATGCCTGGGTGGCATTGTGCAAGGTGCCTAATATGCGTGACTATAGTGTGGTAGGAATTACAACCCTTTCCCCCCACAAAAGGCAGTTGCCCTGAACTGCTAATTCCTCCCTGCATCTATAAAACGCTGCAAATTCATCAGCCACACTCCCAGCTGGCCAGCCCCTGCGCACCCAGCTGACAACCCGCCTTAGAATAAGATCAGCGGCAACCACCTCTTTAGACGTAATAAGCGAAGTTCCAAACAATCAACTAAGATATCTGGGTCCCCCACGTCAGTATGCCTCACATTCAAGCCGGGCTTGTGCAACAACTGGTAAGAGTATGCAGCCAGGAGGAGAGACCAACAAATCATCCCGAGGGACAATGTAGCTGGTGTGGGTTGATCCCCAGCCAGAATACCTAATAAAGGTTTATGGTCAGTGATCAGGGAAAACCGTCAGCCATACAAATATTCGTGAAACTTATGCATGGAGGCGACTAAAGCCAGAGCCTCATCATCTTTCTGGCTATAATTTCACTCCGCAGGAGTCAATGTTCTTGAATAAAATGCTACAGGGGCTTCCACACCTGTAGGCAGGGTGTGGCTTAACACAGCCCCAATGCCAAAAGAAAATGCATCACACGTTAGTGTCACTGGAAGGGTCATGTTATAATGGACCAAAACCTGATCACTTGAGAGGAGATCCTTAAGCTTATTAAATGCACTGGTTTCTGCCTGGCCCCATACCCAAGGGGCCTTTTTCGTTAACAAATGGTGCAAAGGATCAGCGATGGTGGCTTTTCCTTTGAGAAAACTATGGTAAAAGTTTAATAAACCCCAAAATGATTGTAGCTCAGCCTTATTTTTGGGTGTAGGGGCATTCCGAACAGCCTGCACCTTGTCTTGTGTGGCATGGATCCTAGCCCCATCCACTTTATAGCCTAGGAATTTCACTGAGGGAACTCTGATGAGGCATTTGTGTCTCCTCAATTTGAGACCCTTGCTGTGAAAAGCTTCAAACACCTGCCTCAGTCTGGGTGAGATCATCCGTGGCTTTGGGGTGGAATTCCATCAGTACGCTGATGATACTCAGTTGCACATTTCCACCCCGGACCACCCCAACGATGCCGTGGAAGTGATGACCTGGTGTCTGGAAGCTGTGCGGATCTGGATGAGGAAGAACAGACTCAAGCTCAACCCCTCCAAGACTGAGTGGCTGTGGTT
>JANHFO010003331.1:94671-109771 GCA_032468095.1 Pareas carinatus
TTCCATTTTATTAATATAAAAGGCACCTATTTAATATAACAAAATCAAGAAAGCTTATTTAATTATAACAAAATCTGTTGGGCAGAGGGGCAGGTAAAGTGGAGAGTGGGAGGGGGAAGGGAGCCCTACGTTCCTCTGGCTCGCTACTAAAGATTGTGTGTTTTTTTTTAGTTTGCTGGGCCGACGGCGCACATGCCAACAGAGAGGGCTCTGAGTGCCACCTCTGGCACTTGTGCCAGAGGTTCTCCATCACTGCTCTAGACTTTCTCAGACTGGTGCATCCAGATGTGTAGGATTTTAATTCTTAGAATTCTTATGACCACTGTGTCTGGGATTCTGAGAATCCCGAGGGCACCTTGGAGATTATTATACAAAATAATAACCATTATCCTAAAGGGCATGAAGACAGATTCCAATTGAATCTTAGGAAAAGCATCTTAATAGTAGGAATAATTTGAACTTGAAATCAATTACCTAGAGAGGTGTCTTTCTCATTAAACATTTCTGACTTAATGGTGTTTAATGGTGAGCAGAAGCTGAGTAAGTTAAAGATGAAATAATTTGGATTTTTTTTTGCATTGAGCAGGAGGTTGGGCTTGATGGCCTGAGCAGTTCCCTAATTCCATGATTACAAGTATTGCAGTATACTGGCAGACTACACCGGCTACTAGTTTGCTTCTCAGCACAGTTCAAGATTTTGGGTGTGACTTTTAAAGCCCTTAATGGCATAGGTCCAGCCTAACCTGTACCATCATTCTAAAACTAGCCCATCTTACTCAAGCAGGCAGTGAGGGCCTACTGCAGATTCCATCAGTCAAAGCACTGAAGATCCAGAAGATCCTGCTGTGCTGCAGCAGCTGCCCTTTGGAACATCCTGCCCTCCAGGGTAAAATTAGCCCCAACATCCTATATTTCCATAAGAGCTTAAAGATCTGGCTTTGCAAATTGGCCTAGGGATCCAATGGGAAGTTCTAGAGGTAGCTGCTAGATCGATAGGAGACTCTCTCTCTCTTCACATCTCTACTCTCTAGATGCCCATCCTTTTTTATTAGTCATATCAATGTATTTCCTTTGTTTTCTTTTTCTTTCTTTGTTTTACTCTTTTTAATGATGTTATTATTTTATTCTATTATTTTACTTTCCCTTTGTTTAAACTTTCTTTTTATTTCTATTTCTTTTATTTTTATGGTTGTGAGTCACTTAGGGATAGGCAGCAAATGCATTTGATAATAATAAAAAAAATAATAGTGATAATATTTAGACTGTGTTTTGTTAGCTTCACCTCTCATTCTTTCTCCCTGCCAGAAAACTTTAGATTGCCAGTTCCATGGGAGGTCTATGTGAATAATCTTAAACCATATTCTGCAAATAACAATATTACTGTTGAAGAAGTTCTGTGAGTTGGTCTGTGGTCCAAAAATACTTTTTAATGGGCTTTAGATCTATTCAGTGTCACTAGTGAAAAATGAACAAGAAATACTGATAGATTTCACCATAAGCATATATTAAAATAACTGAAAAAAAATCCACAAATTTCAGTAAAAGTTCATAGAGTAATTAGTTTTTGAAATGAGAAAGAACTGACGGTATGGATTCTCTTCCCTTCAGCACAACATTGTGAAATTGGATTTTCAGCATATTCTTCAACAACAACTAAATATTGAAATATGTTTAATGATCAAAAATATTATTGTAAATAAAATATGAGATAGCATGCAAGGCCATACATCCCATTAAACTGATTATTATAACTGTTGCATTAAATGTAAAGAAAACAAGATTGTTATTTAAACAGCTTTTTCATTTGCTTCCCTTTTTAAAAAACAAAGGATCTGATGTGTTCCTCTTTTTTTTTTAAGAAAGTAAAGTTTTGCAAAGTGTGGCATGCACTGATGATGTAAACTAGAGAGTCAACGTTGACTCATTTCTTCTATTTTTGCAGTTCCGAAGTGAGTGTCAGCTCTTATATAACACAATTTATACAAGAAGGAGTTATGTCTGGGGACGCCCCCTAAGGTTTTAATTGTCTAAAACATTTTTAGAAAACTCCCTACTTTAAGGGGAGATTCCAAAGTACGGGCAGATTCACTGGGCAGATATATAATTGGATTGGAATCATCACCTGAAAAATGGTAGAATAATACAGTGGAATGTCGTAGAGGAGAAGTTGATCTGATTGCTAATAGAAGGGGCATCCCTTCATGCAGTGTGTTGTTACAAGTCCTACTTGTGTTTTACTTCTTAACACACTGGAAAACTGGTATAGCATTTTTGCTATTGTATTGTCTTTTTAAATGCTATCCTGTGCAGATCCAGACAGAATAGTCTCTGCACTAATTCCATAAGAATTTAGTTCAGTTGCTTTCTTCCGCCAGTAAATGTCTCTACGGCTTTGGATCATCAAGGTATTTGCACCTGAGATATGCCATGTGATTGAACATCTGCCAAATGTAGTTGATCATAGACAGGAATGCCTGTCTTTGCATGCATTTTCCACATTTATTTGGCAACCTAGAAATGTATGTTCTTTGAGACTTTTCACAGCTGAAAATAAAGTCTAAATATAATATTAAAATGCAATACAATGATTAAGCCATAATAATAGCAACAAAATCCAATCTGAAAATCTTTTGGACGGTAAAGAAGCAAGTCTGATTAGGAATTGAGATATTACAGCTAGAGCATGTAAAACTTTCATTGGCCATGTGTGTTAAAAATAAGTTGCTTATTCAGTAGATTGGGTAAATCTATTTGAAATAAGATTTATTAAAATTGAAAGCATCATATCTTTGAATTTCTGAAAATCCAACTTTATTTCCCCCCCCTTTTTTTCTTTTTGGCAGAACCAGCTTCTTGCAAAAGGGTTGCTATACATAGAAGAAAAAGTTAAATTTTGTGAAGGCAAGTATAGAAATTGACAACTTTGGGGTGGGCTCTGGATTCCCAGAAAACTTTGTGAATCATCTTCTGAAGTTGCTAAAATGAATTCGCAGAAAAACCAACCCCAACTTTTTGATTATAGTGAAAAGTTTGGAAACTATTGCAAATTTCAAGGTCAATCCCAAAAATATTGGAGCAGGGTCCTGGTTTTCATGTAATATAGCCTTATCTTAGATTGACATGTACACTGGAGACAAATTCCTTGTGTTTCCAGACACACTTGGCAAAAGAAATTTCGATTCTAATTCTGACATACAGAACATGGGAGAATGTTACTTAGGCCATAACAGTTGCTCGTTTGACAGGAAGTTATTCTGGTCTCTAATAGTTCAAAAGGAAGCAGGACCCTATGGAGAAATAAATCTATCCTAGTTTCTTTACCACAAAACCATAAAGACTTCTGACCAGAAAAACTTAAATTGTTGCACCTGTTTCTTCGCTAGTATAAGCTTTCTGGTTTATTGTTTTTCTGTAACTTGGATTCAAAAGAAAAAAAAAGTTTTGCAGATAGCTTTAAGAATATAACCTTTTTTAAAGGCCAGAGATACATTTAGCTAGACATTAAAACGCAGATGTGATGTGACAGCCCTACAACCTGTCAACCATATTGTTAAATTCCAACTCTCAAACTAATTTATGATTAAGTGAACAGATATAGAATAGTTGGTACCTGACTCAATAGCAGTAAATGTGAGAGTCCTAGTGGACAATCTTGGAGTCCTAGTGGACAATCCCTTAAATATGAGCCAGCAATGTGCTGCAGCTGCCAAAAAAGCCAACACAGTTCTAGACTGCATTAACAGAGAGATAGAATCAAGATCACCTGAAGTGTTAATACCACTTTAGAATTCCTTGGTAAGCCACACTTGGAATACTGCATCTAATTACCAGGATGTAAAAAAAGATGTTTAGACTCTATAAAGAGTGCAGAGTTTAGGCTCTAGAAAGAGTGCAAAAAAGATGATTAGGGGACTGAAGACTAAAATATATAAAGAACTGTTGCTGGAATTGGGTATGTCTAGTTTAATGAAAAGAAGGACTAGGAGTGACATGATAGCAGTGTTCCAATATCTCAGGGGGTGTCACAAAGAAGAGGGAGACAAGCTATTTTCCAAAGCACCTGAAGGGAAGGCACGAAGCAATGGATGGAAATTAATCAAGGAGAGAAGCAGTCTAGAACTAAGGAGAAATTTCCTGACAGTTAGAACAATTAATCAATGGAACAATTTGCCACCAGAAGTTGTGAGTGCTCCAACAGTAGTAGTGTTTAAGAAGAGATTGGACAACTATTTGTCTGAAATACTATAGTTTTTCCTGCCTGAGTTGGACCAGAATAGTTGGACTAGAAGACCTTAAAGATCCCTTCGGTTGTTCTGTTAAGTCAGATAATTAAAGTTCCTTTGAGAGAGACTTTTACAATCTTAGTTTAACTTTTTAAAAAATAATTCAGTGGGTCGTAGGCTGCTAAGACTGCAATTCCACAAGTCCTTATTTGGAAACAAGTCTAACAGCAATGAATACCATCTGCCTATAATGTTGCAATGTGAGTGTACACAATTATTTGTAGTGTGTGCTCATCTGGGTCTTAGGCCATGACAATATAGCAGCCAGAAATGTGTGCTTCTAGATTGGAAAGAAAAGCTGAGTTTGCCAATTCTTCAATGGTAAATTTCTGAATCACTCAGCTTTATGTGGAAAATTCAGTTGGTGCCATTTGTGGCTGCTGAAACTTAGTTTGGGAGAAAATGAGTGATTCTTCAGTTCTACAATTACCAGGAATGGAAATGTGATGATTAGTTTCTTTGGCACAGGGCCTAAAAACTATTTCTAAATCTGGAGACCAAAGGTGGTAATATCTGTAGTGGTGGTACAACATGCTTAAAAATAATTATTTCTTGTTTTACCACAATGCAACTGCAAATCCTGCTAAAAACCACTTCAGCACGCAGTGTGTGTTACAGTAGTTCTTAGTTAAAATGACAATTGGGAGTGGAATTTCCATTGTAAGTGATGTAGTTGTAAAGCATATTATCACACAAACAAATCATTTAGCAATGACAATACCTCAGTTTCAGTTGCTATTATAACACCAGAATCACATGAGTCTATAAGTGGGAAGATTCAAATGCCCCAGGCTGGCAGGTGAGAGCTACAGGTATGTGGTGGGGTGCTGTGGGCAGTCTCACTGGAGCATAGACACGTATGCAGGTGCTACAGACAGATGCCCTGGAGCGTGGGTGGGTGCCACGGGCAGGCCCTGTGGAGTGCAGGTATGTGCTATGAGCAGATGCTATAGAGGGCAGCAGGAGCTATTTCTGATTTACTGCTGGCTTCCCCATTGACTTTTCTTGTAGTAAGCTAGCAGGGAACGTTGGAAATTGCAGTCTTGTGATCACAACCTACTGCAACAGCCAAAACACTTGAGGATTTGTTGTGACCTGAGTAGTACCTGTATTATGATTTCAGAAATGACATATGCTAGGATCTGACTTCATTGGAAGAGAAACTGACCACTATCCAAAGAGTTTGGAATGGATGTTTAACTTTATAACCAGCTCTGAGAGGTAGAGTGAGCAGACAGAGAATTATCTTAACTGTATGTATGGGAATAAGACGAGAATAAGATTTAAGGAGAAACTATAGCTGTGTTTATCTCTATGGAATTATAGGGTGTAGGAAGAGATCAGACCCCTCCTCTCCTTCACCCCAAAATTATAGGAGACCAATTCAAAAGTCAGGGAAGCAGCGCAGAACACCCCCTCAGCTATTGCTAAAACAGAAACAATGCAGGCTTTCCCATCCAGCAAGAAAGAACAATAGCAGCAATATTTGAACAGATAAACCCTAGACAACCATCAAGTACTAATCAAGACTAATTGACAAGATTATGTAAAGGAAGCTAGCCTTTAGGATTTATACTTCCTCAGCCCCAGGATAGAATCACTAGTTTGCTTAATCTATAAGAGTCACTTAAAACAAAAGGCAAAGAGATGTAAAATAACAACTTGTGAAATGTACCAGAAAAGTATAAAAATCCATGTACCTGCTGAACTGATTTTGTCTGCCACCCCAGAGGCATTCTGCCACTGTTTGCCTCTGGTTAACTAAATAAAATGGAGACCTTCTGTCATGCAGCTGCTTTCAATTCATTTCTTCAGCATCTATCTCCCAGTTTGGAACCAGACCAGATTTTTCTTCTGTCAGGAGTTCCATAGTTTGCATGAACAAATGCTGACCACAAATGTACTTCTCGCTTCAGTTAAGAGTTGCTGAAAGGTTAGAGGAAATCCCATTTAATGGGCTTTGAAATATTAATGCATACTCACTAACAAGTATTTTCTTACCTGGTAAAGAGAAAGTTTCAATAAGCAGTAACCTTATAAATAGATCCATTACAATGTTTGTTGATGCTACTCTGTAGAATTATATTAGTAGCCATATAAGGGATGAATTCTATTTGATTGATTTTTCCAATCTGCATTCTTAATTTAGCACTAAGCTACTGTTTTGTTAAAAGATGAGCATACAGGTTTTAACAAAGTCTGGTTTGTTTAACAAGGTCTGATTTGGCAATGCAACAATACAAGGTAAACATTGATTTCAAAGAATAATTAGAGCTGCAGAAAAAATAATTGCTACAAAACTCCCCTCCATTGAAGATCTGTACACTGAACGATCAAAATAAAGAGCGGGGGAAATAATTATGAATCCCTCATACCCTGGATATAATCTGTTCGAACTTCTCCCCTCTGGACAATGCTACAGAGCATTGCAAACCAAAACAACCAGACATAAGGATAGTTTCTTCCCTCAGCAGATGCATAAAACAGTGTTAGTGCAAAGGGGGTCCTGACAAGATGGAATGGTTTTTGTCCATACTTTACAACAAGACATGATGAATGCCGCGTACTTTAAGACTATGAATATATCTTACGCTTATATGCTTAATTGATTATGCCTATATATGCCTGCATATACAAATGATCATGATTATGCACATATGCAAATGATTGTGATTATGCTTATAAACTGACTGAATGTATCTTGATTGTATTCTTGTTGTGTGTGTATGTAGTTTTGAGCACTATCATTTAATTCCTTGTGTGACCTGACACACATGACGAAAATAAATTCTGATTCTGATATATTCAGCAACTCATGTTAGGACTTCTGTTCTGTCAGCATCTCTGTCGTTGATCTTTCTGCATTGGGAATTGAATAAAGGTTCTATTCACATTCAGTCACACATAAATGAAAGTCAATGTATGTGGAGAACCAGGATAATGTAAGATTCCTAACCATTTTGAGTTTTATGGTTGAGTTCAAGAAGCAGCATGTAGAAGATCCCTTGAAAACATGTTCTCAAGTTTAAGATGTAGGTGAGAATTATGGCAATAGGTCTTGTGTACATAAACCTCACTTCATGTTTAGCCTGCAGGTGACCTTATTTTAATAGGATTATATGAAATATAGGCTTGATTCATAGGTTGTACAGGATCCTCCTATGAAATGCAACTTCCTGGTTTTCAGTGTCCACTCTCTTTGTTATAGCCTTCACACAAGTATATGCCTCATTAATATTTGTACAATTGGGAATAGAATATTAAAATTACTTGTACTGAAACCTTTTGGCATTTTGTGGATACTGAAATGTTCTTTAAATAGAGAGGAGTGAGGATACCTTATAGATTCTCTTTCCTTGAAATGAACAATTTAAAAAATGCTCTAAAATTTGAAACCTGCTAAAACATTACTGCTATTTTTGCTTCTCTCTCTCTCTTTGGGAGAATGCCCACATTTTTAGTTAAAGGTTAATGAACTCCAAACAACAGGGACTTTTTGCAAAGCATATTTTTTCTTTTTAAATAAATCATTGTTATAGTTTTCATATGACCTTAGCCTGAGGCAGTATGGAATACTAATTATCCCTCAAAAAAAGTCAATACATTATTTTATTTTGGAAGGAAGATAGAAAGTTGGCATAACTGCCATGTGTTATAATTTATGTAAATGCAGTATTTTTATACTCTCAGTTTCATGCAAATTTTTGTCAAGGTATACAAGTGCATAAAACCCTAGAAAGATAATACCATATAACCTACCCTACTCCAAAAGATACGTGGAAATAAACAATTTCCAACGTTTCTAAATAATTAAATGTTACGTGGAAGTGCTTAGCCATTAGAGTTCTCTGAAAAACTGTCACGGATGGTCCAATTCAGAACTCCATAGGTTACCTCTTCCATAAAATATAGGGATGTGTCTCTAAAACCATGATGCCCTTCCTCTCGCTCTTCTGAATGGGGGAAGAGGTACTTTCAGCATCCCCATTTGGAGCAATCAAGTCAGATGGGTCCGTTCTACCTTAACTAGTTCTACAGATTTCCAGACTCTGCTGTAAAGGACCTGATAGGTTAAACCCAGCATTCTGAATTGTACTTAGAAATCTATTGGAAACCAGCAAAACACTAGCAAAACAAGTGTTGGGTACCTCTATGTTTCTTACTCACCATACGTAGGAGCTTAATTTTGCACCAATTGCAGTATCCAGGAAGTCCTTAAAGGCAGCTTCATAGAAAATATATTGCAACAATAGTCATTGCAGTTGTAACCGAGTCTCCCTTTGTGCAAAATTGATCAGCATTTGGATAAAGGAAGAACCTTCCTGAGTTCAGCTAGTGACTATGTGAGCATATTTGTATGGTTTTCTTGGTCACCAGATGGAAGTGATTTATCCTTGCTTACCTCTTGGATTTTTTTTATATTTCTCAGTCTAATCCACAAACTAGTATTCCTGCAGGTCTCCCATCCAGGTATCAACCAGGTCCAATCCTAGTTAGCTTTTCAAGGTTCCTAGGTGCTGTCACTTATCTGGGCCTCTGCTGCTTAGCTAGAAGACACCTAGCAATCTCCAGTAATTTCACAAAGCCTAGCAATATATGGACTTTATTTGTACTTGGAAATGAAAGTTGCATACCTAATAACATGTTTCTTGAAAGTTCCATAACATTCATTGTATTTGTTTTAGGGGAAGATCGTATCCACGTATTATCTGAAATTTGGGATCACTTCTTCACAGAATCTCTTCCCACACTACAGGCTATATTTTACCCTGTTCAGGTAAATCTAGTTAAATATAAACTCAACAGGGCAGAGAAAACATTTCAAGAGTAGTCTGTAGTTGAAGGGAGACATGAAACCTAATCTGTAAAGGAAAGCAATTTTAAACTTTAAGAATCACACATTTCACCAAAATTGCTGTTAAACTTATTTGTCCTGCTGTCAATATGGTAATAAAATTTTTGACTAATTTAAACCACAAGCCCTGTTACCCAATAATTATACATCAACACCATGTTAAAGGATAAGTTATTCTGGATCAATGTTTTGTGTTATTGTTAATTTACAGGTTGAAATCTATTGTTAGCAATGCATTTTATTTTTAACTACCCAGAATATATTGTAATTGGACAACACACTAATGTTAAAATTCTTGGCTCCAACCTGGCACCTTCCAGGTATATTAGAATAACAAAATTCCCAGCCAGGCTAGCTTGAGATTTCCTTAAGAACAATATTTTATACTTTCTTCACCTGCTTTCCTCAGAATTCATTATAGCCTCTTTTTCTTACCATTGTACCCGGGTAGAAGAACAGCAAAGAAGTCTAATTTACATGGTTGACCCTTGAATTTCAAATAATGATTTCTAAAGTGGCAGCCAAATACTTGATAAGGTTCTATGAGGTAGATATAGAGGTAGCATATTACAAGATAAAATCCCATGTCTCATTTTCTGGTTTTAGAATTGTCTGTTCCTCTTGAAGCAGAGAAATCATAAAATGTATTTATATTGGACTCTGACTAAATTGGCTCAGCCCATTGTCCAATAGACCCAAGTATTTGTGTGCCATAGTTAACAATCTTCTCTGTTACACCGCCTTGAACACAAACCATTTTCCTGTTTGAAACAAGTGGAATACTAATAACTTCTCTGTGTTCATTATCCCAGTAATTATGCTTGGCACTCTGAGATAAAAAAGGTAATATTTTCCTTCGCAAGAGCTGAAGGAGATCAGCAACAGGGAATTAGAGAACCAAGAAAATAATGTTATCTAGGCAAAAGAAGTTACAGATGGGACAGATTTGTTGTAGAAAAGTGACATACTATCCAGAGCTGCCTTTAACAATCCAACACTAACTGGTATTATTTTCCCCCTCTAAACCAAAGATATCAACAGGTAAACATCACTACATCATGCAAACCTTGTTTCAAGTGGTGTTTTCCACATTTCTAGGGAGAATGTAAATATTTGCTTCTTGCTATAAGAAACTTGATTTCCCATAGTGTCTCTTTCTTTTTTCTTTTTCCTGTTATTTCCTTTCCCCATTCCTCTTTTTTCATACTTGCAGCAGATGATGAAAGGTATGTGTGGCTTTACGGGCAGGTGAACTGTACACATCTGAAAAATCTTTCAACTCCTGGGTTCCCAATAATATATCCATGGACATGGGTATCAGTGTGTCTTATAATTCCTTTTTGATCTACTTTGACCTTCCCTGCCAAATCGGATTCTACCATTTGCTTTTAATTTTTATTTTTTAAATGGGAAGTTGCAATGTAAAGAGTGATCTCCAAGTATAAATGACAGAGAATGCATTAGAAAGTCAAAACAGGTGATTGGGAGAAATGAACTGATATTCCAAATATGTCTACAGGCCCAGGAAAAGTGGGGCTTTAAGTCTGTCTGTCGACAGATTAAATCATAAAATGCAATATTTCATCTTCTTTAGCATCTGTCTCATGGCAAGATGTTTGAATTAAGAAGGGCCACCAAATCCACTCGCAAACATCTTTATGGCTTTTGATTTGAAGTGCTCTTTAGCTCTACCACATACTAAATGAGTTGCAACAGTTATTTGAATTACCTTCAATTTTGCTGTCTGTTATCACAATAGATTTAAACTATGTATACAGAAAAAGATCTATTCAGAACTGTTGCCCCTTGATGAATGTGATCTGAAATTACATTTTTTTCAACTCATAATATTGTTATTGCTTTGTTGATTGAAATGCTGTCCTAGATTCTTTTTTTATCTGCACTGTTCTTCAGACAAGTGCCATTTTAAATAAATAAAAACAGGCATATTGAAGCATATCAGTTCCTAAGACAGCTCAATAGCATCCCACTTGAAACCTTTCTCCAGTTTGACAGAGAAATAATTGTGGTCATTCTGGCTTTGCAATCAACTGTGACTCCATTTGATGTAGCTTAGCTGACTATATAACCAAAACATAACTGAAAATGTTTCTTAAATTACAGATAAATGGATGGAAGCTTCATATTATAAGATATGTTTTCATGCAGTGTGCTCTCCACCTTCTTCCTTTATAAATGAACAAAAACAAAACAGCACAAAAGAAATTTGCTGTTCTAAAATTCTGTTGTCGCTTGGGTGCAGCAACCCAAAAGATGCTGCAATGGATGTTACAACGATATGAAATTCACTGATTACAAATAAAATGTGTACTATACTACAATATTTTCCAAATTAGTTATCTGAGAACTATTGAGAGGAAAACGAGCTTGAGAAATATAAATATAATTGTAAATGTTAAGGACAGTGACAGAAAAAAATGATGCTTTGCTGTTTATTTACAGTAGATTGCACAACTAAAGACTGGTAATGGACTTAAATTTAAATTGTAAAAATGAAGCAGGTTAAATGAACAATTCTGTATAAATAACTTGGGTCAAATGCGAAAGCAAAGCCAAGTAATTGTACCAAAACATTTTCCCAAAATAAATATATCAGAAAAAGTTTAAGCCAGCCAAGTCCTCCTCCATTTATTTGCCCATAAACACATCCTTTGAGTCTTAAGGAGAGTAGCCCTTTTTAAAGACAGGAAGTCTCTAGCCTCAGAACCTTTGGCTTATGTTCTTACTTTGCATTTTGATGATCTTGTTAGTTGTATCATTAACCCTATTATGAATTGATGATTAACATACGTTTATTCCTTCCAGCTAGAGTTCTGGTTCATTAGTTGGGGATATCGAAACAATTCCCATGGAGAGTATATAGCATAGCTGATTTTAGCTATTAAAATAGGAGCTCTCAATTGAGTGCTGAAACAAAGATCTAAGCGTATAGTAGCTTCTTGGGCTTCCCTTTAGATTTTTAAAGATGGTAACAGAAAACAGAAATACATCTTTTTTTTTAAAAAAAAAAAACTTTATCCAAATGCTATATATTTTATCTCTTATAGTGCTATTAAATGTCTGAAATTGGAGCAACAAAGACATATTAATAAATTGCGTCTCATGCTTTAACAAGTCCAAGATACATAGTTTTTGTGGAATGCCTTGGAAAGGGTGCTTCCTCTAATATGCTTTGCCCATCTAACTGCAAAGTGATCCCTTTTATCCATTCTTAACATGAGCTTCTACAACTGCTTTTCTATCCACAAACTGATCATCAAAGGGCATAGTAATTGTGTTTCTTTTAATTTACAATAATGTCTCTGTTAATTTATGTTCATGTTACCACCTTGTTCTCTAATTCTTTTACGATATTGTGGGCATTATTGTCCTAAAACATTGGGCTCAGTCTGCAAATAGGGTTGAACCTTATTCCAATACCAATGGATGCCATTTTCTCTCTCTGTTTGTATAGGGTCAAGACTTGACCATTCGCCAGATTTCCTTGCTTGGCTTCCGAGACTTGGTGTTACTAAGAATAAAATTGGATGAGATTCTTCCTCTGGTCCAAAGTAATCTTCCACCCTCCATTATCCAGATGCTGCTGATTTTACAGGTGGGGAATGGAGTATTTCCACCTCTCATTTGTGATGTTTGAAGGAGATGAGCAAACATTTCAAGTCTGAAATATTTTGTCTCAAAATATGCTGTTCCAATCTCTCATCAGAAGCGTAGTGATGTTGGAGCAGCCTGTTTTAATATTAGCAACCTTGAAATGTAATGTACTGACATCCAAATGTGTTGCACACCACTGTTAATGAGCATTAGAGAATTAGTGGAAAAAGCATACTGTATGGATGAAATTACTGTTTCCAAGCAGTTTATGAACCAGAGAATTGCCTTTGGCTTCGACCCACAAATAATAATCTATCTCGCAGAGAGACTTTGATGATATGTCTGCCTGCACAAATGCTTTTATTCTCATGCTGTAAGCATGGCTCTTATGGGGAAAGTCAACATGATGCAACCTTAATCATGTGTGTTGGACAAGGTATTTTCAGTTAGCAGGGCTGGATTTCTGACATCAGTCTTTCATTGAAAAAGTTTGAATTATCTAAAATCTACTTTCCTGAATAATGACATTAAGTTTAATCTTGCAATATAGTGATTTCAATTACTGTTTCAAGGATAAAAGATTTTTCTTAATATATATTTTAATATATATATATATGTTACAATGTCTGAGTTCTGGCCATGAATTTTTGCTCATTTTCTCCCAATTACAAATCTGGCATTGGGAGAGAGAAAAAGAGAAAACTTCAGAAATGTTGTCCTTAATTGCTGGGGTAATTTGGACCCAGAGAATTAAAAAAAACCCATCATTTTCTATTGGGTCCCAAGTCCTGGGGAGAGGATTAATTTGCTTTTATTTTTTGACTTGTTGGAATGGCCTGCTTGATCTATCTGCTGAGGACATTCAGTAGATTGCTGTAGAACAGTGTTTCTCAACCTTCAATCTTCTCACTTGAAAATATGTAGACTTCAGCTCCCAGAATTCCCCAGCCAGAATGCTAGTTGATATTGAGAAACAATTGCTGTAGAAAATAATATAACTTACAACTCCCACATCATAGTCTAATATGTAACTAAGTTTCTTTTCTTTTCTTTTCAATACAATGAAATGTATTGATTTGCATACCTCGGGTATTTGACAATAAGTATGTTTTGTTTGCATTTTAGGGAGTCCATGAACCTACAGGTCCCACTAAGGCCTTTATGCAACTAGAAGAACTTGTGAAACTAGTAGTTTCCCCATACCTTGGTTTGTGTGAAGAACACTGCTTCCCTGGCAGTACCTGTGCCCTAGGTAAGATCTATTGTGCTATAAAGTATTGCAAGTCCTGACATTTGGGTCCAAGGTAACGAGAGAATCAGCAGCAGACCTTTTTTTATTTGTACGCAAAGAGTTCACCAAAACATAGTATCCAGCTTTTTTGCTCACATTTGAGTATTGCTTCATTTGATTAAACCCTGCAAAACATGTTTGATCAGAGGCAATACCATAGACCTAGGGTAAAGAAAAAGTGTGTGTGTGTGTGTGTGTGTATGGGACACATGCCATTTACAAATTGACTATAAACTGTCGATTGTCAAGGATGTGTAATCAATACTCAGTGTTGGATAAGACACAGAAACTGAGAATGAAAGTTTAAATTATCACCTTGCAGTTACTAATCAATACAAACTTGCATTAAATTTGTGTACATGCAGAACTCCCCCTTCATTTTCTTCTGTCTAACAAAATAATGATAAAGACAGTAATTTGCAAATGTTTCTAAGGTAGCCAAAATCTGATTTACAAAAATAAACACCATTTTTAGCTGTGTTGTTTTCCTTTGGCTTTTTAAATGAGCTTACCTAATTATTAAGTGTCTTTCCTGTTTTGTATGCCTACCCCTTGTTCCCACAGATGCCTTGCCTTCTCCCTGGAATAGCTAATCTGATTGCTTGAAAAAAAGTTCTCTTGAGGTTCGATTAAATTGTGATTGCTGTGGGCTGCTCCTTCCAGTGCATAGTGCCACATTGTTGGCAAGGAAATGATTGTAAATTCAATAGAGTCAGATTAATGCAGTGGTTCAGTAATCTTTTGGGCACAGATCATTCCTGTCTTGCTGTCTGAGATCATTTCAGTGGAAGTAGCTAAAACTGGGATCTAGTCACAAAGCACATGGTTTTCTCCAATGAATTTTCACAATTAGGGGAGCTTAGTCTGCATATTTATTTTAATATGATTTGATCTGTAGTTTGTTCAGTGGAAAACATGTAAGTTGCTTCCAACTTGCCCAAGTTTAACTGTTTCCTCCTGATCATTCTGTTTCTTTGTCTATTTCTTTTTTTTTTAATAGAAAAAGTTTTTATTGGTCAATAACGTTCAAAACAATAGCTTACAGTATGTGGAATT
>JANHFO010003331.1:134369-145832 GCA_032468095.1 Pareas carinatus
AGGAAGGAAGGAAGGAAGGAAGGAAGGAAGGAAGGAAGGAAGGAAGGAAGGAAGGAAGGAAGGAAGGAAGGATCCCCGTAGTGGAGCTCGTGTACAAAAAGCTAGTATCATATGTGGTGGACGTGGACATATGCTGAAAAATACTGGAAAATAATATATACATACAAGTGGTTGCAAAAAATGACAAAAGTACAAATAATTTTAAACCTGAAAGGTTTTTATTAGGTATTGTATCTGAAAATTTTAATAAGCAATATTTGTATCTGATTGTACATGTACTTACAGTAGCTAGGATTGTTTTTACACAGAATTGTAAGAATGAAGAAACAATACAAGATGAAGAAATAATTAGAAAAATTCTGGAATGTGCAAAAATGGATAGATTAACATTATTACTGAAAGATAAAGAAGATATATTACACTTCAAAACATGGAACTATTTTTATAATTGGTTGGACAAGAGATGGAAGGAGTAGGTAGAAAATTATATTATCAAATGTGATAGATATTGTTGATAGATATAGTTTTGAATGTACTACTGGCGATTGTTTTTAACCGATTTATTGAAGCACATTGTTTTATTTTTTGTTTTGTTTTGTGTGTTTGGGTTGTTTGTCTTTGAAAAAAAAATATTTTTTTTAAAAAAAGAATTGAGTTATCAAATTTTTCCAGAACTTATTAGTTAATCCTCATTTTAGAATAATAAAAAATTTCCACTCCAATAAATTAGTAAATTGAGGCCACACACTATAGGGAGGGAGGGAGCGAGAGAGAGATCAGAGACCGTGTATATGTGTATATATGTGTGCGTATCTCTCTATCTATCTCTCTATCTGCACACACACACACACACACACACACACACACACACACACAAACACAAAATTTGTAATATGTCTTTTTATTTGGCTTTATTTTTACATTAGTATATACCTTAACCCTGGAATAGATTAAACTTCAACCAGAAACTCTTCAGAATGTGGTTTGTCCTAGTCATCAACGGCTTGTTAGAATCCTGCTTAGAATTTTGGACGTTATAATCTAATGTTATTTGGAAGATTTCCAGCTGGGGAAAGTCATATAAAGCCAGAATAACAAGCTTGTTCTTCTGAAATAAATATGAGATTTAAATTCTGTATGAGCTATCAAATATTCAACAGCTCGAGGTATTTCACAGCATGACTGGAAAGTTCCTTTTCCTTGCTCCCCTCACCCCATGGAATCTACTCTATCCTGCAAATTTTATCTACAATGAATTATTGCAAGACAAGAAATTAATAATTCAGAACAAAAAACTATCATATTAGGTTGAAAAAAACCCCTAAAAACAGAAATTCCACTAAATGAAAGCAAATTACTTTCGCCTTAGCTGTTACAGAATTAGATCATTCCATGGATAGAGAAATATTTCTATTCCAAACAATATCAATAAGCTTGGGGAAGAAAAACTATCACTATCCCTTGAAGCTGGAATGAATGGGCTACAATTTGACAATCATATATACCTGAATAAACACATTTCCCCACTCCCAGACTCTACAGTCTTTCAGTCCCAATGCCACAGTCTTCTTCCTTTTCTGCTGAAGAGATATGCCTAGTCCTATGCAAGGCAGCTTATCATTGTGCTGTGACTTCTTCCCAAGACTATGTGTTCTTCTCCAAATTATGCAATGCTTTTCATGATGCTGCTGAGGTTTCTCAAAACCTTGTAAGAAGCCCTTATGCAGGTCTCCAAATCACACACTGCCGTATCACAATGTTTCTGAGGCCTTCCAAAACATCACACACTGCCTTTTTTGCAAAAAGGCAGTGTGTGATCTGGAGAAGCATGCATATGGCCTCAGGAAGAAGGCCTAATGTGGCCAGCAAGAGACTTCCAAAGGACCTGAACTTCTACTTCTTCCCTGGCACTGCCACTGCTACTGAGGAGTGTCACTGTGCAGAGCAGTCAAAAGGGCATAAATGGAAGGAAATAGGTGGGTATGTGGAATTGAAGCACCCCTGCGGTTATAACTGTTTTGGGTTGCCAAGCTTCTAAATTTTGATCATGACCATGAGGATGCGGCTGCAGCAGTTGGATCTCCAAGACTGGATGTAAGTACCATTTGTTTAGTGCCACCATAACTTTGAAAGGTCACTGAACAAATGGTTGTTAAGCAAGGACTACTGTAGCTGTAGAAGGATAGCATATCGGAATTCTCTTAGTTAAGATACCTGAGAAAAAGTGGGAGACTTGGCTCCCAAATGCAAAATGTGTAGCCATTGTTAGGTACAGTTCTAAAAGTTATAGTATAACATCCTTGTTTCAGGTTTACGCGAAACAGAAAAACAGATAACTGAAAACTTTCTAGTTTGTATGATAATTAGGACAAATCTAAAAGTAAAATGTTGTTACCTTCCCACTTAACTTACTACTTCGTTGTGTGTCCAATCACACTTAGCCAATAAAAGATTCTATTCTATTCTATTCTGAAGTGGTATATATTTATCTACTTGCATTTACATGTTTTTGAATGCTAGGTGGACAGGAGCAAGTAATGGGAGCTCACCCATCAGGCAGTGTTCGGGTCTCAAACCCGGGCTGTCAGCTTTCCAGCTGACACATTCAACATCTTTAGCCACTGTGCCACCCTACCATTGAAATATATATATTAAATTTAATGAGCAATATTTTATATTACATTAATTTATCACTAAACTGCTTTGAGTGCTGTTATTAAAATATGTAAGCTTTAACAAAGTAACAAACCTTTTTCATGCAAATGCTCTGAAATTGGTTCCATAACATTTCGTTGCCTCAGGGCTAACCAAACAATCATAGGGGGATAAACTTTTATACATTTTACATTCATTATAATGACAAATATATTTCTAAGATTAACAAACATATGCATGTATAAAACTAAATTACCTTTTCTAGACATCCAAATGCACTATAGGTACATGGTATTGGAGCAGTAGGGCAGTCATTATCATAATGAGTAGGCAGCTATAAAAAGAAAAAAGAATGATCTGTAGTTTCCAGAAATTCTACACTAAAAGTCATTTATGCCAAAATAGCATTTATGTCTAAATTTTTATGCTCAGATTCAGATCATTTTCCAGGCATCAAATAAAATGACAGTGTTTCCAAAGTCTGGAAAACTGCTCTGATAAAAACATTAATTCTCCAATGAAAAACAAAGTTTGAAAATTCTTCATTTTTCATTATAGATGGTCTATTGCTGGGGAAAAAAAATTCAGTTTAGGCAAATATATTAGATTGCAATTAGATTAAGATTACAAATGTTTAAAAATTATACATTAAAACTTCTGCACTGCCAAATTTAAGCTTTGGTTTTCTTTCTATGTTCATTGATTATTATGTTTATAACAAGCAAATATGTGGTTTATTTGTAACTGTCACAATAGAATTTGTTTTTTTTTAAAAAAATGTTGTCTCTTATTTTGAAGTGTTCCCTTCTTTTATAATCTCTACTCCCAGTATAACTTACAAATGACAAACTAAAAATCAAGGAAAAAGGACAAATAAACATACTATAAACAATAAAAAACCCATGGTGGTACTCAAAGTGACGTGCGATGAAATTGAGTTTGATACACCCCTGGCTTAGTATAAGATTAGCTTTCAGATACTCAGGTCCCAAGATATACATACACCAAATAAATTTTTGAATCTAATTATAAGATAGATCTAAAATCAGGTTGTTCAATAAGAAAATCCTTTTATGGATAAAAACACAAGATAACATTGCTCCCTGGCATTTAACTCTATGTAACAGTTCACTTTTATGCCTCATAATAATGAAGATTGTCAGAGGCATAACTTAGCAATTTGTGCTATTATACTCTGAGCAAAGTAATAAATTAAAAAGAAACAAAATATGTCCCTTACCTGTTGTCTGATTAGCATTGTATTACAATATTCACAGAAGACATTTGCCAAAAGGCATATTTCATCATGAACCTTTATTTCAGTAAAAGCAAAAAAAATAATAAAAGAAAATTAGTTGTCGTCATGGAAAGGGAATGATACATAATTAGGACTATTCGATGTTTTACAATCTAGGATGCAGCTTCTCTCTTTCTGTCACATTTTCAGAAGATGGCCTAGCTTCATAAGATGAGATGGTCTGCCTTTTTCCCAGAATAAGAATTTTGAATTAATAGAGAGCACAAGTCAGAAGGATTGAGAGCATCTTAGAAAGCTTCAAGGGGAGAACTACTATCCTTTTTCTCAACTCATGTATATTCAAACTTTGTTATCCATGGGAGTTACATTCTTGAAAAACTCCCATGGAAATAGAAACTGTGGTTATTGAAGCACTGATGTGAACCATTGTCAGAATGGTGTGGAGATTTGTTAGCACTATAAACATCACGAGAACAAGTACGTGGTTTCCCTTGGTGTAACTCATGTCAATGCTGCTAGGTAAGGCTCTCAAACTTTTTCCTCTGCGTTGAGATGTTTGACAAAATATAACACTTCTACAGAATCCACAACATAATATGCCGATAATGAGGAATGAGTATAGTCTATGTGCAGTTATGTATACAGGTATTCCTTGACTTATAGCCATAATGAAGCCAGTATTATTAAGCAAACCTACCAGTCACTAAGTGGGCGAGTACACCAGTTGCAAAGCAGACCCAATGTTCACAATGGTCTGTTTTTGCTGCAAACCCAAAATGTTTTCAGCAAAAACATCATAAAACATGGTCACATGACGAGAAGTAGCAAACAACCCTGATAGAAAGCCATGTTGTTGAGCGCCTGAAAGGTGATTATATGATCGTGGCTGGGTCCTTCTGCCAGAACTTCAGAACCAGGTCATAAGTAGCTCTAGGGAGGTCTGTCATAACTTTGAATGGCCACCAAGTGTCTGGTCGTAAGTTGACGACTACCGTTACAGTCATTTTAAAAGTAAGTGTAAAACAAAATAATTTGTTCAAATCATATGGGACATGACTGAACACTGAAGGAAAAAAGCTGTATAACACTTTCTGCTCTGATACCTATAAATACTGTTCTACATCCAATATTATCCAAACCGAGTTTTCATTGTTCTCCTCTAGATCAAGATAATGAGCAGGCAGAACTGGAGAAGGAAGAATTATCTCCAAAGAAAGATGTTATTATCTCAGAGGACTAAGGAATAAAATATACAATTTTATGGAATATACCATTTTATATATATGAAACAACAGAAAGCAACTTGGAAATATTGAATGCGTTATTAAAATAAGCTTGTGAAATTACTATAAATATAAAACAGTTATATTTTGCGTTGTACCTTTTTTTCTTCATAAGGCATACATATGGCACAATTTGGACAGGAAATTTGCCGCTGTGGACATTCTAGCTTAATATGTTCTTGCAACTGGTTCCTCTGAAAAATTCCTTGACATAGAGAACATTTTTCCGATGAGAATCCACAATGTAGTTGATGGTCCTGGGGAAGTGCCATTGAACAGGCATCAAAAACAAAACAAAACAAAAACCTATTAACTTTCTGAATGTACTGTGTTTGACCATAATTATAATATTAGTAGACAAAAACATTAGTGGTATCTATAGCTTTATAGATATATAAGCATAAATATATAGATGGTTTCATATAATTTTCTCAACGGTGTTATAGAAATATTGGCATACTTAGTGACCCACAATCTATTTTTTTTTTCATTTAAAGGTAACCTATATTATAAAATCAATAGTAAACTTAAAATATAACAAATATTATGACCTTCTACATCGCAAGAAAAAAAGGTGAACTAGCAGCCGAAATCCATCTGTGAAGTAGTTGTAAGGCAAGGTCTTCAGAAGACTCTTGGTGTTATTACAGAGCTGTGGGCGCGCACAGTGGTTAGAATGCAGTATTGCAGACTAATTCTGCTGATTGCCAGGAGTTCGATCCTGACCAGTTCAAGGTTGACTCAGACTTCTGTCTTTTCAAGGTCAGTAAAATGAGGACCCAGGTTGTGGGGGCAATATGCTGACTCTGTAAACCGCTTAGAGAGGACTGTAAAATACTATTAAGTCAGATGGTCCTTGATTATCAACCTTCTCTGTGGCTTCTTACCAGCAATGTCAATGAGGAAACCAGCAGGAAATTGCAAATGACAATGCTGTGAAGTCATCACCTAACTACTCACATTGATTCACTTAATAACAGCAACTGAGAGTGCCAGAATTGCTGTCACTAAGCAGTCTTGTGACATTGCACTTGATGATTACGGTTTAGCAATGATAATTCCAGCCCAATTAACACTGTAATTGAGGACTGTCTGTAGCTTATTCTAACATAACAGATTTAATCCCAATTTCAAGGAAAGGGTCATAATTAACTTATATCCTAAGTATCTCTTTGTATAGGTCCGGTATATGATCAAAATAGTACAGAATTGAACGTTAATTCTTAAGCAAAATACACATAAAACTTACCTCTAAGTGCCTTAGCTCCATCTTTTGATTGCAGTCTTTGTTGGGACATTTCACTGTTAGCGAGAGGATTTCACGTTTTGCAAAGTTATCAGGGAAGAGTTGATTTTCTAATAACATTTCATTGTCTATTGGACATTTATGACCTGCATCTCTGTCAAAAAGAAACAATATGCATGTAAGTAAGTAAGTAAGTAAGTAAGTAAGTAAGTAAGTAAGTAAGTAAGTAAGTAAGTAAGTAAGTAAGTACGTATGTAAGTATGTATGTATGTATGTATGTATGTATGTATGTATGTATCAGTACCAAGTACTGTGCATTTGGCAATAATATAGTTCTTTACATTTTTGCAAACGATCAGCTTTGGTTTCAAAAGTGTCTCACAAGAGCTAGAAGTCATTTTTATTCCTGCTTGAATGTCCCTCATCACAACCAGTCTGCAAATGTCTGCCTATGACTACAGGATCTTTTACATCTCATAGTAGATTAATTGAAATACTTTAGGAGTATTAAGGTATTACCTTAGGGGGTAGAGATTGAAGCTGGGAAAGGAATCAAGGAAAATTCCAGATTTTTTTCTTTTTCCTTGCATTTACCTGGGTCAAAAATATACACACAGAGACAGAGACAAAAAGAAAGAGAGAGAGAGAGCGAAAGAGAAAGAGAAAGAGAAAGAGAAAGAGAGAGAGAGAAAGACTCTATATGTATGGCTAACACAAGTTATAAACGTATTCATTTTATATATTTATTACATTCTCATTTTAAAAAAATATTTGAAACAGAACATACAAAAGAGCATAATCATTGGAGAAATAGGAACTTGTGGTTTAATGCTGAAAGAGAGTTCTCAGTTCTGAGTCCTTCGGGAGAAGGGCGGTATATAAGTCTAAACAAATAAATAAATAAAATAAAATAAATATGCTCATATGTCTAAGGCATGAACTATTTAAGTCAGAATTTAATATTGACTTTCTAGTGCAAAATAGAGATAAATTTAGACATGATGAAAATCAAGAATTGTTTATTTGAGGAAAGGAAAAGTCAAGTCATTTAAAACTCAAGTCAGAATTTTAGGTGTTGAACCTCATGAGAAGGTTGTTAAAATGATTTTTCTCCAATGGAATAAAAG
This sequence comes from Pareas carinatus, assembly GCA_032468095.1. NCBI lineage: Eukaryota > Metazoa > Chordata > Lepidosauria > Squamata > Pareidae > Pareas > Pareas carinatus. The sequence continues at coordinate 141,939 of JANHFO010003331.1, forward strand.
CTAAGAGCTATGATTCTGGTACTAAAATAATGGGGGAAAGTATTGAGGACTTGAGTTCCTACAACCTCTGTCACATTAACATAATTTATAATGCAATCTAAGCAATTGCTGGATCACAATTCTCTTAATAGCAATCAAACTTCCAATTAAAAAAATGGACATTGTAATTTTAAGTTCCTTTCATAGTCTACATTAACATTTCAACCTTTATTTAATACAACAACCACACAAAATACTGGGAAGCTCCTTTGGTTTTTAAACAAGGTAGCTTTCAGTATAATGGAGACAAAAGAGTGTACATGGAGGAATAAGATTGATAAGATTGCAAAAATAAAGATTTACTATAATTACTATACTGCATTTTCTTATCCAAAGTTGCTATCATACTTCATTTTTATCCATAAGGCCAATTAACAATCATGTATCATGTGCTATTCATTCAAAGAAATAAAATGCCATGCCATTTATTTAAGGTTTCACTGGCTCAGTTTTAGAACCCCTTCTCTTATGTGGAACAATCACCAACTGATTGTCAGAACTCAAAGAGTACTATTAAAACTTGAACATAGGTACATATTTTGCACTAAACAAGATTAACAGAATCTTAGGAATCACCCCCATTTTTAGGGTGGAAATGGGAAATGAAATAAGTGCTGTGGGCCCCTGTTGTGATTATCTGTTATTATGTTGGTTATTTTAGTTTCAGTTGCTGTGGATTTTTTTCACTGTTTTAAATTGTTTTTGGATTCTGATAGACACTAAGTTAGCAGCTATAAGAAATTTAACTCAATCCACCACTAAATTCTTCTGTAATACTGTATTTTACTTATTGATATTTATCACAGATCTCTAACCATAACAAAGGACTACTTTATAAGTCAGCATATCAGTTTAAAATAAATCAACCAATAAACCAATCCTAGAGAACATAAATTATGTCATGAAAGACCACAACTGACTGGTTAAAGACAATTCTGACCTTGCAATGATTTGTTGGATTATAAATAATTTTGGAAATGGATAAGACAAGAAGGCCTTAAAAGCAGATTTTATGAATTTCTCTCAGATGATTCATAATAATCTTTCCCTTGAAACCATGCATTTCATTCAGAAGAAATCTTAAAGAGCAATTAATGGAATGCACACTGCAAAGAGACTGAACTCGGGGCACAACTGATTACCTTTCAACAACCTCACTGTGTTACCTTATGGATTTGACAATGCAAGCTTTGCAAAAACGATGTCCACACGGTGTCTGTACTGCTTCCCGTAGAGCCATTAAACAGATAGGGCACTCATATTTACTTTCCAGTGGTGGGTCAAACTCCACATCATAGCCTTGGGTTTCTTCCATGAAAGAGTTTGAAAGTGTCCCACCGGTACCATTGCTGATGGGGGCAGTGAAGCTTTCCTCCTTGGCCCCAGCACTGCAAGCACTGGCCATGGCTGCACAGCAGTCAGTCTCTTGATCATTGATATCAAAACTTGTGTTACTACGTAGCAGACTCATAGTAATTTAAAAGGTGACAGGATACCTACAGGCATGAAAAAGAAAAGAATAGCTTGTCATATATATACATGGATATTTATCACATTATTCCCTTTTGGAATATTAGAAAAAGTGCACTTTTGCACAAAGTGCTAAACAAGAGCAAAAGATTGTGGAATTAAAAGGGAAGGGAGGATGGAAACTAAAGACTGTTTATAGTGATAATATTCTATATTTCTCCCTATCTTTCTAATGTTTCAAAAGTGTTTAAGCACCATTTTATGCAATGCCTTTCATACCTTTATACAATTCATTCCAAACTTTTATACAATAGACTTATGTCAAGGATCACTTCAACATTAGCTCCGCCAGCCAGAGGGAGCTGGACGAATGTTAGTTCTTAAAGGCTATTTATTATCTAGACAGCAGAGGCTTCTGTAGGAAGTGTGACCATTTTCAGGTCTGATGTTCCGACTGAGCTTCTCTCTGTGTGGATTCTTCTCACATCACACTCAGGTCTCCTCCTCCTCGTCCGATCACGAGGTCAGGCTCAAGATAAGAAGCCAGGTGCGAGGTCATTCTCAACTCCCTCCGTCTGCCTCCATGGCAACTCCGAGAAAAACAGGGAGTTGACACACAGGTTCTTCGGGAGATGAGGAGGCGGTCCAGGCACCCGCCTCTGCAGCAGTACCGCGGGCAATAGGCCCGACAGTTCCAGGGCCGTCCCATGCATGCGCAGATGGACCGGGGACGACGCCTGCGAACTTGCCGACTCTGGAGACATTGCGTGCAGGCGCGGATGGTCCTGGAGCGTTACCTGTGTGCGTGCCAGCTCCCGACCCGCCGGATGCAGGCGTGGAGGAGCCAGCAACCGGGCATGACGAAGGGGAAGAGGAGTCAGCTGTGGATCCTCTTGTCGATGGGCGCCATAGACAGCACCTACGCAGGCAGGCAGCGCGGGAACAGCAGACGCCGGTGATTGGTCGCAGGCGGGAGTGGGGCAGGCGACCGCTGCCTGCGGTGGGACTTTAAACAACGGCTGGCTACCCACGGTAGCCAGCTTTGGAAACAGCGTTCCTGGACCCGGCCTGAGCTTTTGGAGTTTGCCTTGGATTTCTGGACTTTGACTTCAGCTTTGGAATTTGCCTTGGGGTTCTGGACTTTGACTACGGCTTTGGAATTTGCATCGGCCTTCTGGACTTTGATTTCGGCTTTTGAGTTTGTCTTGGATTCCGGACTTTGGCTCCAGTTTTGGACTCACCTTGGACTTCTGCACTTTGCCTTTGGCCTCCGGCTTTGGCCCCAGCCGTTGGACTTGGGCCCAGCGTTTCGGGCCACCGCTGCTGTCTCCAGCCAAGGGGATTCCGACACCCCCCACGCTCTGAGGTTGCACAGCAGCGCAGCCGGCCCGCCCGCTACTCCCGAACGCCTTGAGGGGTGCCCCGGTGTAGTCCCACAGCCCAGGCAGGGTGACACGTGACTCTTGACCTCCATCCAGGCCCGACTGGGCGCACGGGACAGAACATCTACAGAGGAATCATTGAGTCCATAATATGCACCTCTGTAACTGTCTGGTTTAGCACAGCAACCAAACAAGATAAACATAGACTTCATCGAATTATAAGGACCGCAGAAAAATATAATTGCTATAGAACTATCCTCCATTGAATACCTGTACACTGCATGAGCCAGAAAGAGGGCTGAGAAAATAATAACAGACCTGCCCCCCCCCACACACACCCTGAACATAACCTATTTCAAATTCTTCCCTTCGGATGTCGCTATAGGACATTGCAAACCAAAACCACTAGATACAAGGACAGTTTCTTCTCCCATGCCATAATTCTGCTAAACAATTAACTTCCACATCACTGCTAAACTGCTGGGATGTATCACTATGGGGGGAGCATGGTGGCTCAGCTACTAAGACAGCAGTTTGAAACCCTAGTACCGCATAATGGAGTGAGTTCCAATTACTTGCCCTAGCTTCTGCCAACCTAGCAGTTCAAAAGCATGTAAAAATGCAAGTCGAAAAATAGGGAGCATTTCGGTGGGAAGGTAGCAGTGCTTCGTGCACTTTAGGCTTCCAGTCATGCCGACCACATGATCATGGAGATGTTTTCGGACAGCACTCACTCTTAGGCTTTGAAAAGGAGATGAGCACTGCCCCTTGAGTTGGTTCAACTAGCATGTATGTGCAAGGAGAACCTTTAGCTTTTTTAATGTATCACTATTATTCTTCTCATCTTTCCTATTAACCATTACCTATTCCCTATTCTCTCATTTGCATGACATTAACTTGTTGCTTGTATCCTACAATATGTAATAATTGTTTCTTCTTCTTCTTCTTCTTCTTCTTCTTCTTCTTCTTCTTCTTCTTCTTCTTCTTCTTCTTCTTCTTCTTC
>JANHFO010003331.1:146608-160346 GCA_032468095.1 Pareas carinatus
CCAAGAAGCGGGTTTCAGGCGTGAGAGGCAGAACTCGCTCTCTCACGTCCTGTTGCCTCCAGAACCGGAAGTGATCTCCCCCTTTTCAATAAATGTTAAATAACTCCTTTACAAATAATTTATTTTGAGAAATTTTTGTTGTAGTTTGCTTGTAGATGGGAAGCAAAGGTACATATGAATTTTCAGTAATGTAGCTTTTATGATTTGTGAGATATAGCGATGAGTCAGACGTAAGTGAGTGAGAAATGATTGATAAATGAATCATTTTTTTCACAAATATTACTATAATGAAAAGAAGTTTATGTATTGTGACATAGTGATGAAGAAAACATGTATGCTTTTGTATTTTATCCTACCTAAAATTAATTTTCACAAACACTTAATGCAAAAATGCACATAGTATATTGCTTCTTTTTTATTACCTTATGAATATTACTGACTTTAAATAACTTTACCTTTCTTTGATACACATTTTATTTTGCCAATGATTTTATACCTCTTGAAAACCCTAAAATGTGTTCTCATTAAAGGAAAGTGTCTGTTCTAAAGATGCAAAGTAGCCATAGTTCTATTTTTTTGAAAGATCTGATTGAACAGTTATTTTTAATAACTATGCTTTTACTTTTTTATGGTGCAAAATATTGAAAAAGATGATACACAACTGTGTATTCTTTAAAATCATAACAGTTTGAATTGGTCGCTTAATGGAAACAAAGGCTATAAAAAACGGTTTGCTCATTACTACCTAAATATTATTTAATTCTTCTGAATTACTCTCCACAGAATAAATTAGTTCCTACAATAAAAGTATAATGCCTGTTTTTAGGAGTTATTAATACACACTACATGCAAAGCCAGCCAAGGAAAGTAAAACAGTTTTAAAATCCTTACTTTAAAAAAAAAGGGATGTTGTAAAATTATTTGCACTGCTAACTACAAAGTAATAGAACTATTCAATAGGAACCAGACCAGAAGAGAAACATGTCACACAACTGATAAAAGAATTCTTTAACTATAGAGACTATTTTGGAAAAATAAATTTTCTTATCTCTGTATATCACTTAGGAAACAGTAACAAAAAAAAATACTACGCACACTGCCTATAGAATTATACAGTCAGTCTTTTCGGTCTCCTATTTAAAAGGCTTCACATAATGCAACGGAGAAATATATTGAAGGTGACACTAGGAATCGACTTGAAAATACATGGGGTACATTTAAATATATACATACACATGTAGACTTCATTTAATGACTGTCCTGTTTAGCATTTGTTTGAAATTTTGGCAGTGCTGAAAAAGGAACTTTATGATCAATCCTGGCATTTATCACCACTGCAGTGTCCCCACAGTCATGTGATCACCATTTGTGTACTTCACAACTGGTGTCCAACAAGCAGACTTTACAGAGAAGTTGGCAGTAAGACTGCAAGCTGCATCATGTAATGTCTTACTTAAAGCCCATGGGTGATTTGCTTAATGTTCTCAGTGGATCAGAGGTTGTAACATCATCAGGGTCATGTGGTGTTTTGCTTAGCGGTGGGAATTCTTGGTTTAAATTGTAGTTGCTAAGCTACATGTAAAATAAACAATAGCCAAAAAATATCTAAAACAGTTTAGCATTAAAGTATATTATTTTCATGCACCTTCCCAATTCAACAATATGGCTAATTTCAAATTACATATTGCTTCACAACAGCAACAATTTGCTAGTTGAGATTAGGTAGAGAATGAAGACATATCTATGAAAATAAACAGCAATAAAAATTTGGCCTACCACTACGCAGTTATGCAGCTGCATGCAACTATTTTCATTCATGGAGGTTACCAAAATAGAACATTTTAGATTTACTTTAGCTAAAGGAAAGTTTTTCTTATTAAGTCTACATAAATAGGAAAAATTCCATTCTTGCACTTACTTTATTTTCTCTTTAGGAATGCTAATCTATATATATAAATGCAAAATACCACTCACTGATTCATCACCAGATCTCCCAAACTATTAAAGCTACAAACCTGCAATTTGGTAGACCTGTTCATCTTGTCATCGAGGCGCTCACTAAAAAAGGCTTTTTAAAAATATTAATTTTTACATGAGTTATTTCAATTTTTTAATTCCAGAGGTTCTGACTGGACAAAATATGGTTTGTTCCCTTTCCTGATTGGAGGGCTTTTGCCACCTCTCCTGATTGGAGGGCTTTTGCAGCTTCTCTGTTTGGTTTTAAATTTTTCATTGAACAGTACTAATGGAGGGGTTAGGAGCAGCAGGTCAGGAGACTGCAAAAAACTGCTTCTCCATGCCAGAAAACTGCTTGGAGGCCGTGATCGAACCAGTATTTATGGCAGCAATACAGGTGAGTGCAAAAAACAGGGAGGGCAGGGCCAGATAAGGCCTCAAAACAGCTGAGAAGCCTACTGAGGCCTCTTTGCTCTTTTTTTACTGTTTGAATAAAGATTCTGAAAAAACTTATGGTGTCCGGCTTTCCTTTCCCCCCTCCAAATCTATCACTCTCATTCTCTGCAAAAACGCCGGAGTGGGGGCAAGGGAGGCCAAACAAGACCTGCAAAGTGCTTTTGGAGGCCTATCCTTTCCAAGGCCTTTCTTCCTCCATGGGGCATGTGCAGCTAATTATACCAAACCGGTAGCAGAGCACAGGTACCAATTGCTAGTTTTCTTATAAAACACAACTTCTTCACACGTTTCATTTACCTGATCGTTGAATGCCTTTTTGTCCTTTTACAAAGTTTTTGTTTATTAGAACTAAATGTTCCTGTCCTAGAAGTCCTTTGCTTTTCAGTCAGAAGTACTTCCCAGAAGAGTTGCTAAGCTAGTAAAGTTTAATAGCTGGATAATTTAGAGTCAGACACTCTCTCTCAACCCAACCTATCTCACAGGGCTGTTGTTGTGAGGAAAGGAAGAGAAACAAGTGTTTACACATACTGTCTTGAATTGTACAAAATAAAGTCAGGTTATAAATCAAATTAATAAATATGCAAAAACTGAAATTTTGGTTTTTCAGGTGTTTATATTTCTCTTCTTCTTTTTAAAATGCAGTTTTGAGGTATGCATAAATGAAGGCCAGGAAAACAACTGTGTGAAATGAAATTAGTTGCTGTAAATGGTGCTTAATATATGCTGGTATACTAATCTGTGAGTGGAATATACATCTAAATATATTTGCTGTTTAACTTCACTGCATAGTTACACTTGTATTACTGATGAGAATATGTACTCAGAGACACTTTATTTCTAGTAATCTGTCATTAATATCTGACTTTAAAACTGCATGGCCACCTGGATTTGAAGAGAAAAAAAATTGTAAATTACATTTATCAGCAATTCTTTCAAGTAGTTGTGTCTTTTCCTGGTTGTTGTATCATCTAAGGAAAAGTCAAATTTACTTTAAGAACACACCAACAGGTATAACTTCTGTCTTTGAAAGCTTCCTATTGGATTTCTATTTGAAAGCTCCCTATTGGGTTTCCCCATTAAATCCAGATTGCTGCATAGCCCATTCTCTGCCTTGTAAACTATAGCTAAAACAGGATAAACGTACTTAGAATGACATGAGTGAAGTGTATTGTATATCTTTCTCCTATCATTCTCACTATTTTTGTCATCTATTCTAAGACATTTGCTTGAAGATAGATTTAAGAAATGGCTTACTATTTGTAGTTTATCTGAGTCTGAATTTTGTTGACCTCATTGCTACCATACTATGTATACACTACAGACATGATATTAGATTCTCAAACCTATTAAAAAGCTGCAATATTTCAACTCTAATTTTCAATTCCAAAATAGTTAGGAAATAATGTATGAAATTAGATTAGAGTATCCTCAGTGTATATAATACTGGAAACTCATTTAATCCAGTTTCCGTTTCCGTTTAGAATCATTGCCAACTAAGGAAAGTCCATTTGTGTTAAAAAGGAAAATAGAAGGGGTTGCCTAAGTTCTAATTTCTGTTTCTGATAAGTGAAGAAACACAGAGCAGTTTTAAGGAATCACATCTTGATCCATTAGTTTAATTATATTAAATGTGATTATATCAATATGATTTTGTCATGTGTTTTGCTTTAATTTCAACACTGAAAAATGTATGCCAACAAATTCCTCTATGAATCCAAACTGTGGAAAAAGGAACAAAGTATGCTCATTGTCACACTTATTTAAACACGAACAATGGAACTTATCTGTCATCATTTCAGTATCTGATACTACAAGTAAAAAAAGGCTGCTTTGCAAACTTGTTTAAGTACTTGAGGAATTATTCGAAAAACAGTATAAAGGGCATAAATAGAGTGAGGGGGAAAACATTTTTTCTTCCAAGCCACAAAATAAATAAGACAATTTTCAGTCTGAAGGCCAGCTCAGAAGCTAGGTTTCATTAACATAACTACATTGATTAAGAAATTTTTTTTAAAAAAAGCTAATCACAGTAGTCGAAAAGTCCCTGTTCAAATCTCACCTAAAGACCAGGTAATCTTTAATAGTCATTCTTTATTTCAATAGGTTGATTAGAAAACAATAAACTTTTACTTTAATATGTCCTCTGTCAAACAGAGCTAATACCCTGCTTCATTCCATCCAATCTATGGTGCAGGGCATCATGTATTCATTTCATTGTAATTTGTTGAATTGTTGTGAGCTATCCAGAGCTGCTTGGATTTGGGCAGCATACATGTTTAATAAATTATTATTAAAACATGGGGTCAAGAAATGAGATACAGTAAGGTATATGGGATTACTTTAATAACAAAGATGGGCCTGAAATACTTCTTCCAAGTTCTATTCAAAACGTACAGGTTTTTACCATATATATTCTTCAGCTTTTGCAAGTACAGACAAAACATATTTTGATTGTGATTATATGGCACAAAAGCCAGTCTCCTTATATATTCTCTTCAAAACATGTGCTGTTCACAGTTAAATTACAATTGTCAGCAACTCTTTTTGCTTGATGGAGCTATACCTTTTGCTTGATGGAGACCCTTTCCGACTCAATATCAGAGGGGATTTTACTGCTGGTTTTCTCAGTGTGCCAGGACTTCATTCACTGGATGACTCCAATTTTGGAGAAGACAATCAAGACTCTAATCAAGTATCCTATAGGTTCATGTTAGCTTTTACACCACTGGTTTACATTCTTCTGATGGATTAACAGGTAGTCTCTTATTTAATGTGCTTTAATTATGACTCTATGGTTTATGCTGTATGATAGCTATTATGAAATTTTAAATTACTAGGAAATCTATTTCACTATGATATACAGATATTATTAAGAAATAAAATGGCAATACTAGACTGGTTCCACCATGCCTGAAACATCCAACAAGGGCATTCAATATTTAGTGATTTAATTAAATTTTCTCAAGTAGCAAAATCACCACTTTGCCAGCACATTAATTAGATATCCTCACATAATGTATCTGATTAAACCTAAGAAAGCAGGCTTTCTGAAGCAAAGTGAAAAATTAAATGTGATATTTTTAGGTTAAGGAATTCCACTCCGAATACATAAAAATGGCATAAGCAAAAGTGCCCACTCACAGCAGCATAGGAAACTGAATATATTTATTTAAAACTTCCAGGACTAAACATTAGTAATAAGATATTTCATAAACAACAATGATAGGCTTGTGTCTTAGTTTCCTTCATTTCAAACCAGATCTTGATTTTGGATATACTATACACTGTTAAACGGAGTAGTAAGCAGAGAGGATCTCAGAGAAGATCCTGGTTGCCACATAATTGAAAGCATTCCTGCCTCCCTTTGCTGCCATGATATATATTTTGCTTTGATGAAAGAAACTGGTTTTTTAAATAGCTCCTACCCAAAAAATATAAAGGCGACAAAGAAAGAAAAACATAGACAGCCAAAGAAGGGGCGAGAGGAAAATGAAGAAACTGACAAACAACAACATATCATCCTCAAAGGCCAGGAAATGGGAAAGGGACCACAGGAAAAAAGTCGCACCCTTCCTAGTTCTCTACCTCTTAACTTTTCAACTTCAGAAATTGTTCTATTTCAGCAAGAAGTTTTACACGCTGGCAAAGAAACAAAGATAAATTGTTCCATTTATCAAGAGACAGAAAGTAAACACAGTTTCTATGTATTGATAGAAAATAAAGTATTCCAATGGTAAAGTGTGCGTTTTACCCACACTCACCAAATCCTTCACAATTTTGGGTGACTCATGAAGTCACAGAGAAATTAGATTTTTAAGCCCCCCCCCAGTAGATACAGGTCAGTCCTTGACTTACAGCCGTTGGTTTAGTCTCTGTTCAAAATTACATCACTGAAAAAAGTGACTTATGACCATTTTTCACATTTACAGCCATTGCAGCATCCCCATGGTCACACGACCAAATTTCAGACACTTGGCAACTGACTCATATTTATGATGGTTGCACTGTCCCGGGGGGTCATATGATTTACCTTTTGCGACTTTCTAAAAAGCAAAGTCAATGGGGATGCCTGAATCATTTGACAACCATGTTACTTAACTCAGCAACTGTAGGGATTCACTTTACAGTTGTGGCAAGCAAGGTCATAAAATGAGTCAAAATTCACTGAACAAATGTCTCCCTTAGAAACCGAAATTAAGTTAAGTTGAGGACTGCCTATCTGTATGGCAGAAATGTCCCATACAAAACTAACAACCATTCCACTGAACCATCTGTGTATAGAAAGCACACACAAACACACCTGGATCAAAGTAGAACACACACACCCCTTCCGAAGCAGATTCCAAACTAAATTGGAGGGAATAAAAGCACCAACTTCGAATTCCCAACACAGAAGCTGCGAGTGCCGAGGAAAGAACCGACCTCTCTTAGATCCGAGTCAGGTTGGCGGGCGACACTAGAAAGCGCCGGGCCACCTTGTTTACAGGCGGGACAGGTGGATTCAGCATCCGGGCCCCAGGGTGGGCAGCGGTGGAGACGACCAAGCTCTCCCACTGGACCCACTCAAGGTCCCACCAGCCACATCCGGACAGCCCTAAAGCTGGAGCCGCGGGCTAGGGAAGGGGACCAGCGACGAGGCCTGGACGCCAGAAGAGACGAGAGCGGCAGAGAGACAAGCGGCACCCAAGTGTTGCACTTTTGCAAGCTGTTTTCTTTTACTTTTTACAAGCCCGCTAAGTCGGGGACCAAGCGGGCGAGCCCCCCCCTTCAGGGAGCAAAGGAAGGGAACGGAGGGGCAGCACAGAGCCGCGCTTACCTCCAGCCCAGGGGTCTCGCTTTCGCCGAGCTTTCTCCTCGGCCGCCCGTACGCTGCGCCCCGACCGAAAGCGGACTGACGACGGGAAGGGGGAGGCGGCGAAGGAAGCGCGAACGGAAAGACGCTTCCGCCTCCGCCGGCCCTGAGAAATCCTCGGCAGGCGGCCTTTCCGCGCCGGAGCGGGCGAGCCCTTTTTGCAAGGCCTGGGCGGTCGAAACTCGCCCGCCTGCTCAGCTTTGCCCATGCTGGCGGCGGGGGAGGGGGAAATTGCCCTTTTGGCTCGCTCGTTTGGAAGCCTACCCGGCTTCTTTTCCTGGCCAAGCCGAGCCGCCTCCGCGATCTCTGCCGAAGCGGGGTTGCTACATCCACCCACAAGGGCCGCTCCTTAGCTCGGCGACAGGGTCGCATGTCCCGTTTCTAGAGGCGTAGGCCGAGATTTCTAAAAATCGAAAATGTAGCCCTGGGCTCAGGGCCGGATTTTCCTATAGGCTACCTAGGCCTCAGCCTAGGGCCTCAATGATGTATTTTATTATCTCATGTGTAATTTATATAATTTACAAACTTAAAAATGGGAGGTGAAAGGGCCTCATAAGTGGAATAACCTAGGGCCTCTTTTCATCTAAATTCAGCCCTGCTTGCAGTACTGTATTTCTTCCTGTATTAGCTTCAGTTTTATGAAAAATCTCCATAACAAAACATTGAAATTACTGCTGTCTTGAATTTGGGAAAATGGATAACTCCACCCTGTTCTGAAAAGCTCTGAACTGCTTGTAACTTGCACAAGAACTAAACCTGGATGTTAGAATAAGTTTTCTTAATACTCTGGTACCTCAGAACTTAATTGTTTCCAGGAGGCACGATGAGTACCAAAATGATAGAACCAAACAAATTTTCCCCATAAGGAATAATGAGTGAGTCACAAGGCAGCCAACATAAACAGGTTCTAACTTGTTAATTGAGTACCAAACAAACAATGAGTCTCAGGACAAAATTTTCATGTCAAGATGTGTTGAGTACCAAATTTGATGAGTCTCAATGTACCACTGTACATTAAAAACCAACATTCAATTATATTTACATATTATTTTTATTACATGTTTGCAATCTGTATGGAGAACAATTATTGTGATTATTGGTATTATTCCTATTATTCTTAATAACATAGTATAGCACAATATTATTGTGTTTTTATTCACAGGAATTTTTCTGAGTGAAAGCATGCCATCGTCGCACCAATTGCTACTGTGGTTTATTAAGGAATAATTTTAATCACACTGTAGACATGTACCGGTAAGTGGGAAACTGGAACTAATGAGAAGGAGAATGGTTTTTTAAGGGCCCAAAGCTGCATCTGATAGGTATGCAAAGTAGCAGGTACTGATGGAAAGGGAAAGCTGATAAGCGGTAAGGTAGGGAAAATTAACTCTTTACTCCCTTCTGCTTATACGCACTTAGGAAGAAAGTATATCATGTTGTCAGTAGGAAGAAAGTATATCACTCCACAGAGTAAATAACAGAAGAAGGATTTTCGAGGAATTGTTCTGTACTGCAGATAGGGTAGCAGCAATATTTAACATGCTGAATGTGGCCCTAAACATCCAGATATACTTGTAAGAAAATTTCATCAAACTTGTATCGACTTAACTTCTGAATAATCTTGTTTGGGTTTCCTTTGTTGACCATTTTCAGTCACACAAAAATTAATGTTAAAGACTAGAGAAGCATAGTGTGCAAAAATGCAATATTTTAACAATTAATCATTTATTTTATCACTCTCTTTGTGTTATACTTTTAAAAAAAGATTTTTATGTGACTGAAAATGGCCAAAGACACAGGTTTAAATAAGATTGATCAATAGTTGGAATATTTTGTTCATTTTTACTTCTGAGTCAGCCTCCACAGAACAATGCTAAAACGTCACATGCTGTCTGCTTCCTTTCTAAGAATGAGGAGAAGGGAAGCTGTTTCCTTAATATGTTGTTATTCCTCCTTTGTTCCTATAATTATTAAAGAAGTTACTTCAAGACTTCGAAACAAAAACAGTCAGACCTCATTTTATTATCATGCTGCTCTTGCATCTCATTGCATTTTTCTTCCATATCTTTCTCCATCTAGAAAAAAGAAAAGGATAATTACATTTAATAAGTATTTTCCATTGATTTTTTTTAACAGTGCAACTGTATATATAGATAGCCATGGCAGTGTTTAAAGACATAAGTCTAGACATCAGGAGACTGTGAATTCTAGTCCTGCTTTAGACTCAAAGCCAACCGGTCAGTCTCCCTCAGCCCTCAGAAGAAGGCAGTAGCAAACCACTTTGCCAAGAAAACTGAAGGAACGTGGATAGAATCAAGACTGGAATGAAGACTAATTCAAAGGTTCACAGATCAACTGTGCATAGAAGTTCTATCTGAAACCAAGAGGCTAAGTGCATTCCACTTCATCCCATCTCCACACTAATTCTTCCTATTTGCTTTGCTTTAGAAATGTCTTTTAAATTCAGTTCACCTAACCTGATTGTAATTGATTTCTGGAAGAGGTCCTAATAATTGGGAGTAGTCTCTCTCCCAATATAGAAAATTCTCTGAAATTTCTACAAGGAAGATTTTCTCCACAATATGACTTACCTGTTTATGTGTCACTTGATGATCTCGACGCAATTGCTCTATAATAGCGGTCAGCTCAGAAATCTGTTCCACTAAATCAGCAACAACATCTTCCCTGCAAAATATAGTGCACAAATGGTTTCAGATAAATAATAATTATTATATTGAAATGTAAAATTGCTTGAATTTAAATGGATATAACTGAATTATTGCAATATGCTCTACTAGGAGCCGCTCTTGAAGACCAATCAGAATTTGCAACTGGTACAAAATGCAGAGGTGCAAAGAGTAACAGGTGCCTTTGGGTGGGCCCATATATCCCCACTGCCATGTAAGCTGTATTGGTTGCTAGTCTGAATACAATCCAAGATGCTGCTTATTAACTATAAAGTTCTTGGCATAGAGTCTGGATCCCTGAGAGAGTACATATCTCCAACTGTTTCTGTCCACCATCCAAGAAATGGGTACACTTCAAGTCTCTTCTATTAAATCATTCACTCACTCACTCATTCAATCTGTATGGCCATTCATTGCATCAATGGGAGGTGAATATCTGTTAATTGCAAATGGCCACACTGCTTGGATCTTACGACATCTTAGGTTCTTCATTGCATAAAACGCTAAAGAACTGGCAGCTGTGACTTCACATTGTTGTGAACAAATAATAATTTGTTAAATTTATATACTACCCAGGTCTCAGCAACTCTGGGGAGCTTACAATCACTAAAACATTTAAAAGCAAAGAACAATAAAAAACCCTCTACATACAGACAAAAATAATACAAGACCGAAGAACAATAACAGCAAAGAAAATGAATCCGGAAAGAAACATCCGGAATCCGGAAAGGGCATCCATCACGGGCGAAGAACCAGGTCTTCAGGGCCCTTTGAAACACTAGCAGAGTGGGAGCCATTCAAATCTCAGAGAACCTTCATTCCAGAGGGTAGACACTATTATGGAGAAGGTGGGCTTCCAACTATAGTAAATATTTTGGACACATTATACAAATGCAAGCATTCTTGGAGAGGATTCAGTGCTTGGAAAAATTAAAGTCAATTGAAAAAGAATGTTTATTTAAGATTGATTAAGTAGATCAGTGATGGCGAACGTTTTAGAGACCGAGTGCCCAAACTGCCGGCAGCTCCCTAGTTTTTAAGGGTAGCCCTTCTGCATCCCTTCTGGTGACCTACCTTAGCTTCTGCGCCCTTCTGTGAGCTATGCTCCCCTCCAGGTCTTCTCATTTTTAACACAGACTTCTGCTGCATTTGAGCCACCTGCTTTACCCCAGACGAGGGAGGAAGCACTCCAATTGGACTGCTGAGCAGAGAGGTGGGTAAAGTGGAGAGTGGAAGGGGGAAGGAAGCCCTGCATCCTTCTGGCTTACTACTAAAGAATGTTTTGGTTTGGTTTTACTTTGCTGGGACGACGGCGTGTGTGCTGGAGAGAGGGCTCTGAGTGCCACCTCTGGCACGCGTGCTATAGGTTTGCCATCACTGAACTAGATACTATCACCGATGACACAAGCTGGAGTTAAAAGAATCCAAGGAGTTATTGACAATCCCGGCAAAATGATAGCATAAAAAATTAGAAGTAACTAAACAACAGACTATGACAGAGAGCTGATTCTTACATGTAAATTTTATATTGATCTTTTTTTAAACATTTCTCCCAGTGGTTTCATTTTAAAAAAAACTGAGAGATTTGGAAATTCCACTTGTGTCATTAAATATGTAAAAAACCACTATATTACACCATAGTCACATGAATGTGTGACTCAGCCTGGACTTGTATTGGAGGCAAATGCAAAGTACAGCTTGGATTACTAAAGTTCATTACAAGATCCTGAATGAATATTAAATAACTTCCAAGAGCTAATAAATATAAGAAATAGTAGGAAATACCTCCCAATGGCAGTTTAGATAGATAGATATAGCAAGACTTAGATCTTCTGGCATTCTTATCTGAATTTACTAATAAGTAGTAATGTATTCTAAAGGGATAATTCTATTAATCTGATACAGTCAAAATAAAATGAAATAGGAGAGTTTACCATTTCAATATAATTTTTTTAAAAGATCATAACAAAAAAGGCAATGCATGCCTCTTGAGAATAGCTATATCCAGGTAGGCATTCTGATGTCCTCCACGGGTTCCAAAATCCCCACTATTGACCATGTCAGCTAGGTTGCTGTCCAAGCCTCTGGAGAATATCAGATTGCCTATCAAAATGCCATGCTGCATCTGAAACAAACAAAACCAAAGTGTCTAATAGTCCAATTCAGATATTTCATATTAATATGTTGTTCTTTTAAAAACCTCTCTTTTAACAGCAATGCAATCTTGGAATCTGAACTGTTTCTCAATTTTACTATGATTTACAATTGTCTCTTCAATTCAGGAGGTTCTTTTGAATACCCTTGAGGCTTTTAAGCATAAAAGTTTGTAATTACAAAATAATTTACTGTAGGATTTCAACTAATTTAGCAGACTAGCAACCTGATGCTCTCCAATTTATTTGGCCCAAGGACTCATAATCCTGTCCAGCATTGCAAGATCTTAGGGAAACAGTGCTGTAATATAATTTATATGGTCTTCCTTACCTTTTTCTGTAAAAGGCAGAAGGCAGTGATGAAACTAATGAAACTGTCTATCCTTATTCCAGAGCAGACAAATACACATGAGAAAAGTCAAATAAATGCACCAGTACTTAACGCAGCAACACCCCAGACTTTTTGCAGACCAAGAATGTGTTGTTTCCAGGGTAACAGATTTGGTACACTGATCTTCAAAATATTTTGTAAACTCAGATTAAAATAGACCATAAAGAAATGAGATTAATTCAGATTAACAAAATACAGGATTTTAGAGGAGCAAACAGAACAGAGGACACATTTAGGCACTATATTGATTGCAATACAAGAAAACGATAAGGGCCACAAGGATGTATCAGTACTTACGTTTCAAGCTTAGGTGGAGTGCTACAAGAGATGACAAAGGGAGAGAGAGAGAAAGAAGGCAATATAAATCCCCATTGCATTTCTAAAACATTCATTTTAGAAAGTCATTGTATTTAAGATCTAATCTATAATCAAGTCGTTGTATTTAAGATCTAATCTATAATCATGTCTGTATATAGAAACTATGGGCTGAATTCTATGGATTACAGTATTTTGCAAATTCTGCAATCTGCAGGCATAACATAATCACAGCAATTATAAGCATTATGTCTTAATACAATACAGGAATTTGGGGATGTTATTAGAGCTTTCAGATTAAGACTCAGATGTGTAAAGAAGCATAAAACAAGCTGAATGTGATGATCAAATGATTGAGACAAATAATTACATTGTCTCAATTGCCACTATTATGCAACATGTGTTTTATTTAAATCCCTAGACCGGTGGCCTCCAATCTTTTGGACACCAGGGATCAGTTCCATGGAGAAAGGTTCTTCCGCGGACCGGAGGGGGTGTGGTTTTGCATGATGCCTGTATCCCATGAATGGGGCTTGGGTTGTTTGCGCAGTCCAGTTGCTGGCATGCTGTGAACCAGTACGGATCCATGGACCGGGGGTTGGAAACCCCTGCTCTAGACAATTCCATTATAGTGTAAAAGCATAATAGAAAACCATTCAATTGAATCAAACTTTGAATCAAAATCTCATCTTAAAATATCAGCTGCAAAAGTATTTAGACTAATCTTGAGAGTCAAAAATGACATGGGAAATTAATTAGTCTTCCTTAAAGGTTTCCTTCAGGAGCATAAAACTACCCAACTCTAAGAAGTAAGAGATACCCCTAGCAGATGTATTTTATTTATTTATTTAAATTAAATTTCTATACCGCCCCTCTCCCGAGGGACTCGGGGCGGTGTACAGCCAGAGGTAAAAAACACAAAAGTACA
>JANHFO010003332.1:59225-71465 GCA_032468095.1 Pareas carinatus
GAATTAAGAATTAAAATGACACTTAAAATTTTTTAAAACCAATTTAAAAATCAGAGAGGGCTCAAGATAACCCGGCTTGGGTAAATAGTAAGGTCTTAAGTGCCTGACGGGAGGCACGGAGATCTGTAATAGTTCGTATTTCTGGGGTACGTTCGTTCCAAAGGGCCGGAGCTGCCGCAGAGAAGGCTCTGACCTTTAAGTCTTAAACCTAAGTTCTACCAAAGTTGCTGGCTTGAGTATGCAAACATTTATTTATGGTACGGTCGGTTGCAGCCTAGAAATTGTTCTTCACAGCCTTGCTCTGGAGATGCTGACTTATCACACTGCCTTTGCGTGAAGTCAAATGTTCTAAAGACCAGCATCTCTTTAGATCAGCCCTGACCCCAGAGGGGAAGGAGGAAGAAGAGACCAACAGGGAAGGAGCAGGAAAGCTATTCTTATTCCTTTCGTAGCTAATCATCAACTCCATCCCTAAAACACCGAGTGGGGAAGCTGGACGGGGATAATCTTCCCACACCACCTTTCTGCAGTTTACTCACTTCCATTCATATGGCCAGGACTTCATTTGCATCCCAACCCAGGAAGCTATGTTAATGTCAGGCCTCCCAATCCTAAACATGTGGATTCATATCACAGACTGGAGTCTATCTAATCTGAATAAGCAGCAATGTTTTGCCTTGTGCCACTACACACTACCAGACCGGCCAGAAAGTAAGGGGAGGGATTCTCCATTCAAAGGCAAGATTTCTAGGAAGGCGTGAACCCTCGCCCTGTTTAAAAATTAACCAGGAAGCGGGAACAACCCAGCTTTCGTGATTTATTTTTGTTTGGTTCCATACCAAAGAGCATCCCTTTGTCTAGAAGAATGCTAAAGAAATATTTGCTTATGAAGCTCTGTTAGCCTTTATTATCTGTGTTGAGGATAGCACTATTTCATGCTAAAAACAGATTACCTAGCCATCTTGGCAAAGGATAAACTTCGAAAGTTTAGTAAATTAGGTCCTTTGACTAGTGAAAGAGTTTAATGGCATCTGAAAACAGATGTCTTGCCATTTCAGCTTGGATTTATGCTTTCATGGGCCCAAGTTCATTACAGTAACCTGATTTATGCAATAAATATACAAAGCTGGAAAATGCTAAAGCTTCCACGTTGCTTTGTTGTGGCTGGATTTATACTCAGAACTATAGGCTATTGAATAAGCCTCAGTGTCCAGCTTTCCAATAGAATGCTAAACCATAAATGACAGTTTACAAACTACAGTAGATAGACAGATTAGAAAGTCCTTCCATCAAGAAAAGCAAATTATATATCATAATATTATGCAATCTGTTAAAAAAACAGAAAAACATTTTCCTAACAATCAATACTTCTAGTCTCTAATCTATCTTTTAGTAGTTCATCAGGAGCCCTAGAAGCTGCAGAGTTAAAGTACTTCCTAACAAGGCTTTTATTAGCAATTGTTCTGCTTTTTCCATACAGCTAGAAACGGGAACAAATTTGTTGATTTCTGTTTGCAAACCCTCCTTTATTTTCTGCATTTTTCCCCCAAAGAAGAAAAGAAAGGCACCCTCGCCTCACGATGCTTTTGACTGGCTTGGCTAGGAGCTACCTACCATATTTGGAAGTGTCCCTAATCTTAAGAAATCTAAAGTGCAAAAAAAGTCAAACAAAACTTTTAATTCGTCTAATTTTGATTGAAACAAGACCAAGCAAGCTTTTAAAAGTCAAACTATCCATAAGCATCTGTCTCTCTATAACTCATTCTTATGTATTCCTCACATTTTACTTAAGTGGTATTACAAGACTTCTATCTAATTTTTACTCCTGTTCATTTATTTGTTTGATATTTAGCCTGCTTTTATTTTTGGTGAATCAATCCAATCCAATCCTATATACCTGGCAAAAGACATTTATCTGGCTTTTGGCTCTAGGTTTCTTCAGAGTGATTCACACAAGTCTATTTCACTCGTCTTGAGCACCTGCACCCATTGGAGATTTGTGTACGCAGCCACTGCTGACTGGGCTTTCGTATCACCAAAACCTGACAACCAGTTCATGTACTGGATCTGCCTTGCAGGATATCAACCACAAAATCCATGAAAGATGGATTTCTGGCACTCGAATCATGATCCCTGCTGATTCTGACCCTCGGGTTCACATCCTGTTTTGATGGCAGGGACATGACTCCTTTTAACCTGCCCTGTCTCCATTGTATCCTCTCCACCACCCTGTGAAGCAGATTTGGCTTCAGAAACAGGGACTGTATTTTTGCATAATATGCTAATCAAAAATAAACAAAAACATGGCTGAAGGCATCATGTCGTTTATTTGATTTATGAGCCATTGTTTAGCAAGTTGTGCAAGCATTTACATAAACTGATTTCAACCCCATCGATTGGGCTTCGTGGTTGAATAAGGATTTGAACGTGAATGTTCTCTGCCTGGCATATTAACCCACACACCCGGCTGGTTTTCCAAAGACAAGGTATCTATTTTACATCTCTTATGCCTTATTTAGTAAGACCACCTTGGGGAGGGGAAAAGTCATGCAAACCCTAGGTAAGAGTTTGGGCAGAGAAGCAATTGAACCTCTGCATACTCTTTTAGCATCTTCAATCAGAAGCATCTCTAGCTTTGGGACTTGTAGAAATCTCTTGCCAGGGAAAGACCAATAAACTTGAGCAAGGTCCTAACTCCAAATGGGACCTCATGCACTTATCAGTAGTTATGGACTATTAACTATTATGGACTATTAGTAGTTATGGACTATCAGAAGTTTATGGACTATTTAACCGGTGGCAAAGTAATTTTAGCCTTTTGGGGAGAAAGGGTGTTGGGGAAAAAAGGAGAACCTTAACCCAAACTCTGCCCAAATAAAGATTCCCAGCCATGGCACTGCCCATCAGGGGGTGCCCTGAGATGCTTCTGTTCTACTTCCTGTTCCTGGTGGGGTTTGTGGTTATACTACTGTAAATGTGCAGCCTGGGATCCAAGGGAGGCAGATCAAACAGAGAAACCTTTGTCATGTAGAGCCTTCCTAGAAATGACCTGGTCTCTATGGCATGGGAATAAAAGCTCTCCTGCAATTCCTCCCCAAAATAAGCCTTCTCTTCAAAAGGACTCCTTACAATACGCCTTCACACACTCAATTCCACCCCCCACATATACACCCACCCCAACCCCTTAGGGCAGGAGGTCCGTGAACGTAACTAGTAGTAGAGAAAAGCAACCAAGATGGAACAGATAGGACTGGCACCAGCAGAGCTGAGTTTAATGGCTTTCTGGGAGGGTTTGCTGGCTGGGAAAGAGGAAAACTTCAAAGGCTTCTCTAGTCCAAACAGCAGATCAAGTAAGCTTGGCTAGAGATTATTGCACACCACTTCCTAATGTCATCTCCACTCTATGTTGGGGGAAAACTTTCCTTGCGTTTCTAAAAACAGCCTTCCCCAACCACAAAAGGGCTTGGGGCAATGTTCCTCGCTTTTGCCCCCAGGCTACCATTCCCTTGCTGATTAAAACATATAAACTGGGTTCATGCTTAATCAGGAATAACAAGTGGCATTTCAGGATACGTATTGCTGAGTTAGGAGTTCCCAGCATTCCTAGGAACCACAGTCAACAAAGCAAGAAAATTATGGTTTTCCAATGATCCTGGGAGATGTAGTTTAGCAAGTGCCACCAGTTGAACAATCCCTGTGCTAAATCATGTCCTGCTTAAACAACATTTAACAAACCGTATCATAGCTTAACATGACATAGTAGTGCCATCACAGATGCCATACCTGCTTTGGAGAGAGGTGAGAGTCAACTGGAAACTAGCATAACCCTTGGCTCAACAGTGAAACCAATCTCTGTTCAACACACATACACATCACAGGCTGCTACCTAACCTTGTTTAAAACTGCAGAAAATCTTATTCAGGAACTGTTCGTGTCAAACTTGTCATTTAGCTATAAACCTTACCAACATGATGCCTTCTACAGGAGTTGCAGCACCCACACCCAAAATTCCCAAGAAAGTTGGTGGGAAAGAACATGGACCTGGCCATGGGAATGGGAAAGGAATGAGCAAACCCTTAAAGGGATCTTCAGAGAAGATTACCCAGTTCTGAGAAAGAAGAAAGTGTGAGAAAAAAACACTCAAAATATCTCTCCTTGATTTTGTTTGGTGTAAGATTGAGAGGGGGAGGCAAAAAAAGAGAAACCCTGACAGGCTTTCAAGATTCTGATATCCCACTCTACAACATTTCTAGGATTCTGTTGTCCTGTTTCTTGAGCTGACCTACCTCAGAAAGCTGACACCCAAGTCAAAGTGTACTAAAAGTCTCCGCACTCCTGCACAACAGCAGCTTCTGGCTGGGCGTCCAGAAGAACCGGTCCAATGCCTGTCCCTAATCTCCCCAGGTGCCCTTTCTGCTCCTCTTGAGCCAGGCAGAGACCCAGCCATCACAGAAACATGTCCACATAGACCGGGATACCCATCTTCCTAAATTAGCCCTGTGTCTAACCTTCCCCCGGCCCGCCCTTTTCTCATCACCAGTTTTTTTCCAGTCGGACATCTTCCCAGACCAGCCCTCTGGCCAAGGATCTGTGGGAGTGACCCGAGTCTTAGCGAGCAGGTTCAAACCTGTTGCCTTCCCCTTTCACCCCCACCCCAACTTTCCCCTTCAGTGATTCTTGGTCTGCAACGAGAAGCATGTTTATGCTCAAGGTATGCAGCCTCCTAAACAGCAGCCACGGTGATCATCAATCATCCAGCTCGGAGCAGTTCAGAGGCCGCTGAAGCAATTCTTTTTTTTCAATGTACAGCCTCCTGGTACAGTAAAGCTGCTGTTTGTTTGCACCCGGGCTTTGCTTCCTGGTTGCCTCCGAGGGGCCGTACCTGCTGCTCCTGGTGGCCTGCTCCACCTGGCAAGCAGATGTGAAACTTTCCAGCCCCAGAACGAGTCTTGGGACAAAAAATGCCTTGTATGGTCCAGCTCCCCATACAAGGAAGGCAAGACAGGCGGATCCAGCAGGATCCATACATGAAATAAGAAAAGAGGGCCATGTTATTCCCACCCTCTATGTACTGGGGCACTTTTACATTCTTCTCTCATTGGTTAGATGGGGATGCTGAAGAAGCAGGGAAGAGAGCCATGATTTATTTATGTACTTATTTTTGCTGTTGTTTCTTCTTCTTTAAAAAACAAGGGATGGGTAGAATGGAAAACTCTGCCTGCCTGTCGCACAAGAGGTGCGTTGATGGATGGTTTTTCCATGCTGAGCTTGCACAGAAGAGATGGTATAATGTCACTTAAAAAAATTACTAGTCCTTCCAGGGAAAAGTCTGCCTATGCTTTTTTTTAAATCTGTTCCTAGATGCAGCAGCTGGCTGTTATTCAAAGTCTTCCATCACCTACGGGAAGCCGATTCTCAAACCGTTAAATGCTTAATACTAATTTGGCACACCAAACTCCAGTTCATGGGTTGAAAGATGAGTTCTATTGGATATCCACCAGAGGTAGAGGCGCTACAGTTCCCAGAATTCCCTGCTGTGCTGAGCCATGACTTTGGCCAAGTTGAAGGCATTGGATGGAGAAAGACTGAACATGGGGGGAAATATTTCTTTACCTCATTTCTTAACTGCTCAAATCTTGAGATTTTGGGCAATATACAGCAGAGTTCGAACAACAAACAAAGACATAGAAACAGCAAAAGAATTAATGAATTAATGATACAACAGGAATATTCAGGAATAGAGGAATCCCATGCTACCTTCAGCCGAAATCAAAAGCGCATTGAAAAAGGAAGGATTTCACAAACCTTCCTGAGGACAAGAAGAGAATATGCCTTCCAAGCTTTTAAGGCAGGGGTCCCCAACCCCCCACCACCACCTCAGTCCATGGACTAGCACCAGTCGGCGGCATGCCAACAATTGGGCCACGCAAACAAGCCAAGCCCCATTCATGCTATACAGGCAGCATGCAAAACCACACCCACTCTGGTCGACGGAAAATCATTCTCCTTCAACCAGTCCCTGGTGCCCAAAAGATTTGAGGGCCACTGCTCTAGGATAACACATTCTATTATATGGGGGCACCCCAGAGAAGATCTGCCGCCCCGCCCAAGTCCCAGGAACCTTGCAACGAGAAGGGACTCTTAGCAGGTGTCCTCAAGAGATCTAATCTGCAGTAGTGAAGTTAATTATGCAAGACCATGCTTGATGCAATTAGGCATCCTGACCCAACATCCATCTTGGGTTTAAAGGCAGAAATTCTTTATTTTCCCCTATCTGCTTCTCCCCATCATCCACAGCCACCACTCTTCTTCTCCTCCTCCAGTCAAAGTAGACCCTGATCAGAACTGGAATATGGTACAAAGAAAGCTTTCGCCCTACTCCACACCCTATGCTGTTTTCTTGCATGGATTGTGTGTGGAAAGGAATTTCCCTGGAAGCTGTTGTTTGAATTCTTGCTTTTTAAAGAGGACTTTCATTCCTACTTGTTTGTCTTGAAAGTCTCAATATTGTCCCTCAAATCTCTACCAGACAAGATAGATTACATAGCAGTATCCTATTTTGACATCACTAAAGATTTTGGAGGCGATACCAATGACAACATAGATGAAGTGATAAGCGAATTGCACAATAGGTCGTCATCAGGGAAAATTTGTTGTTCATTTCTGCCTCCAGCAGAATATTTCTAGTCCCAAATGAGCTCTGTTTGAGCCTTATGGGTTTGGTTTTTTTTTTAATTTCAAGCACTGCATTAACCGGCATATGAAAATGGAATCTTTCATTCCATATTTTATCCTTTAAATAACATGGATACAGTAGTTATTCCAACAGACGGGAATAATTATAACTCAGGATTGAACTGTGTGGTCGTTGGTCCTCTCTGAGCTTGGTTGTTTTCTTGCAGATGTTTCATTACCCAACTGGGTAACATAAACCCCACTCCCCTTCTAGCACTGATGATGTTATCTAGTTGGGTAATGAAACATCTGCAAGGAAACGATCACCCAAGCTCATAGAGCAGAACTTTCTGGAGCAAAGGTTTAATTTAGTATCTTCTTGTTCCTTATTCTGTAGCTCTTATTCTGCTTGTTAGGGAAATGATTTTTCACATACATTGAAAGATTGTTCTGTCCTTTCTCTCAAGATACTTATTGTTGTTACTGCATTTTCATTGGTGCAATTAGTATCCTAGTTTTTAAAATAATGTATCCGATTAAGATTTCCAAAGCAAGTCCTTTCAGACACATTCTAAAAAGCAAGACACTCTTATACTATTTACCAAGGGAGAAAAAAACATGTGAATCTGTGTTAGAATTTGCCCCCTTAAAGTATGATATTGCAGTTTTTCAACTATTAGCACTAAAGTAATGAATGGAAGATATTAATGCAAACTTCACATATGCATATGAATGAGTATTCCGTTTCCAATTAATCTCAAATCAAGCTATTTAAATCATGACACAGTAGAGAGAGTATCCTAAATACGAGGATGGAGTGTCCAGAATAGTGTTTTATATGCTGGCTGGGGAATTCTGGGAGTTGAAGTCCACACATCATAAGCTGCCAAGTTTGAAAATGCTGGTGCAGAATATGCAGCATCATTTATGTATGTTCAATTTATATAGTATAAAGAGTACACAATTGGATCTCTGCTCTGAAGATGCTCATAGAACTGAAGAAGCTTCTTGGATGAGAAACAAAATGTCTTCAAGGAAAAAACAAAATCCAGTTGTCTTTTGAAAAAGCACCTTTGGGACAACTGTGACCTGAATAACTGAGAATCTCCATTAAACATAGGTTAATCTAAGTACTTTCCCAATGTGGCACCTTTTGGGGATTGAAACAGGAGATCTCAGCCAGTTTAAGTGTAAGCAGAAATGCTGGGGGGGGGGTTGGGGAGGAGAGGAAAGAACACAATAAAGAATGTAAATTAATAAATGCTAGCAAATGTTACTATAAACACCTCACTGTAATTGAGAGGAAGTCAAAGGATTTTAGCAGATTCACAGATCAAGAAAAACAACAGATTTGTGTTTTACTAAAATAAGATTTTTAGCAACAAAAACAGAATAAAAACATACTTTTGATATTAAATAGAATTTAAAAAAATTCTTGGAAGATATGTCAATTGTATATGCAATTGTTTAGAATTAGATACCACAGGCTTAGAAACAGAAATAGCAGCTTTCAGTGGTTCTACGCCATCCTGTATTTTCCTTTCTATCAAAGGCTAATAGTAGGTGACTCAGAAGGTACACAAAAGCTGTTGCTTAAGATACGAGCCACAAAATTCCGCAACCAAGTTACATTCAGGACATCATCCTGCTTGCAGTTTAATCCTAGATAAAAGAGAATACGGAATTGGAAGGGGCCTTGGGGGTCTTCTAGTCCAACCCCTTGCTCAGGCAGGGGGTTGGACTAGCACCCACAATTTCTGGAGGCAGGCTCTTCTCACTGTCAGGCATTTTCTCCTTAGTTCTAGGTTGGATCTCTCCTTGATAAGTTTCCATCTGTTACTTCTTGTCCTGCCTTCAGTTGCTTTGGAGAATAGGTTGAGACACACACACACACACCCTACTCTATATGCCTTCAAATGTTGGAAGACTGCCGTCATGTCACCAGGAGTCCTTTTCTTTCTTAGTTTAGACATACCCAGTTCCTGCTGCGTACCAGTTCATCAGATGTTTTGTTGCTCATCTCTGCACCCTTTCTAGATTCTCAACATCTCTTTCTGTATCATGGTAACCAAAACTGGAGACAATACTCCAAAGTGTGGTCTTACCAAAGTGATACTAGCGCTTCATGTGACCTTGATAATATCCCTCTGTTGAAGGGTTAGGTCGAGTTTTATTGAGAAATGCAAGTCAATAAAAGAAGCACAAGCCATTCCAAACTTGTAACCCGGGGCACTTGAGGCTAGTTTGGAAACAGCTGCTCATGACTCGACGTGATGTTAGAAATTCTGGTTAGATGGCCTGATTTATGATTCACTTGATGATAGGCAAAAACTGTGCTTGCCTGCCTGGTGAACTTTAGCCTCTCTTGATGAATCTATATACTAATCTAGTCTCCTGCTGACCCTACCACAGGTCAGGTTGATAAAGTTCTATGACCTTGCTCTGCATTTGGCCCCTTTTCAGCTTAAGCTCCTGCCTTTAAGCGCCTTCACATATACACTCTTATTATTCCTTCATGGTCCTCACTTCCTTATTCTCTGACTTTTGGGCTCCTGTTGAAAGCGGTGACCTTCTGTTCATTGGGCTATTACCCTAGCTGCTTTCTTTGTTCCTTGGAACGTTTTGATTTGGATTTAGCAATCTATATAAATATATTTGTATTTTTGGAGTTCCTTCATCCAAGAGGTCTAACTGTTAAGGTATGAAGTCCTTGGGATGAATACTCACATGTTCTTCAGGTGAAGATTCATGTCCTGAAGACCATCTGATTCAGCTTTAGTGCAAATTTTGACACCTCCTTCTTTTCATTCTCCTTTGTTCATTAGACCTGCCCTTTTAGTTCAAATTGGTTTGATCAAAAGTATGTACACTAGCACCACTTTTATCCATTTAAAGGTAAGAGTTTATTCAAAATTAATTTCATTCTTTATTAAGTCTTCTTACTGAGCAGTGTAGTGGCCTAGAAGTTAAGATGCTCACCTCACACTCAAGAGGCTGAGAGTTCAATCCTAGGCAGCGGCACAGATAAAATATCTGCTGCAAACTCCATGTAGGCATCAGGAAGGGCATCCGGCTAGTGAGTGATCAGCTCCATTCAGTCGCCCCGACTCCACCCCAATACAAGGGATTATCTTGTAAAATATCAGCAATTACCTAGGTGATAAAGTAGAACCTTCTCGTATCTAATTTGGTCAATGGGTGAACACTTCAAACCCACTTTTTGGAGAATGTTGATTGAAGATGCTGATTTGAGGATGCCTTTATAACTCTTATCCATTTTAATTGAAAGCGTGGCAAAAACATGGTCATGCAATTCAGAGAGGACAGACAGGTGCAGTTCAGATGCCTTATAGTACATGTTCTATAGCTATGCATTGCATGAGTATACTGGGAGGATTTGGAGGGAGGGTTATAAGCAACCTTTGAGATTTGGTATTATCTGACTCTTCCGTTTCTTGGGCTTTAGTATATTGGATGGTGGGATCCTACTCAAAAAGTGTGATGTTGTCTTTGTGAGTTTCTTTCTCATGGAGCGTAAGTGTAATTTAGTGGTGCTTGGCAAGCAAATTTTCATTTGATAGGAATACCCATATTCATAATTATAACTTCATGTTCAGTAAAAATAACCCATACTCTCACGATGGGCATTTTGTGAATTTATATCAACATTCAGCAGACATACATAAATAACTCTCATACTTATTTCTTAAACTGATGTTTCAGTATGAAACTTTAGCCATTGGGTAATTAGTAGAATAAACTGCTTAAATTAATTTATACACCGATGCCTTCTATTTTCAAACATGACCCCAAGTGATGTATGGATCCAGCTTTAACTCAACAGTTGCTTTTTAAAAAAAAAGAAAGATCACCTATAATGACACACTAAGCCTCCAACAGATCTGACACAAGTATTTTCTTTAACTCTCAAACCGAGGAAGAAAAAAGGTGCAAAGATTTCAACCTTGTCCCCAAATGTAACATCACCACACTAGTACTACATCTTTCACGGATTTAATTTTTTCCTTAGCAGAATTTGAGAACTCATCCAGTATGATCTGGAAGCTGTGGTTTACATTATAATGTGGTATGGCCAAAACTATTTTTGGATCGTATGACAAGCTGGTTAAAACAAACGAACAGTTAGCATTAACATACACAAGCTAGCATAAGCAGTGGAATTCAATCTCCCTCTTTGGATGCCTAGGATTAAAATCTTAAAACACATAACAGCTCCTTTGAAAAGGCTTGAATGCGTCTTCCCCTATCCTTTCTACCTGCCAGGTGCATTTTCATAGTAGTCCTTCTCAGTTACCTCAGGTCCTTGTTACTGCCTGGGATTCTGGTAAACCACAGCTGTTTTGCAACAGTTCATTGGAATAAACAATTTTTGAGTTCACCCTTCAAGCCACAAACCATAGCTGATAGTGTACAATGGTTGTTAATTTATAACATACCAAGCCACAAATAAAATCAGCCGCATTATGGCCAAGGGCAATTGACAAAACAGCCACCGTGGTGTCATTTTTGCAGGCTTCCTGAAGCAATCAAAAATGTCACTACGTACACCTTAAGATCGCCAGCAGTTTTACACTATATCGCCCAAATTTCAGTAAGCTATGTGAGCAGTATTGAAATCAGGGTGGGTTAGATCAGATTAAAAAAAACAGGAGGGGAAAAAGATGCATGTGAATCCATGGGTGGGAAACATCCAAGGGAGGCAGCCAGCAGCTTCAGACCTCCTGGAGCTAGAGAAGATGGGCTGCAGAAAACAGCCATAAAAATACCTACCGCTTATATAAGTCTTGCATACATGAGCAAAGAGCGCATAAAGAAAACGAAACATAAAAGTTAAGAATTCGGGGCAAGTTGTTTAAAATGTCTCAAAGACCACCATGGGTGTTGGGAGAAACTTTTGGATCAGTTATGTCATAGGACTGAATACCATCAGAAATAATACAGCAGCTTTTTCTAACGTAGTGCTTTCCAGATGTACGGAAATTGCAACTCCCCAATTTCCCAGGTTACACTTGCTGGAAATTTTGGATGTTGTGATCTTAAACATATCCGAAGGACAGGGGATTGGAGAAGGATGGCATCAGGACAATGAGGCAAAACTTTATGATGCTCACAGTTAGGGTGGTCAATTTCCTCCAAATTGTAATAGCAATGAATGTGATTTTCATATCTCTCTGAATTATAAATGAAGGACTTTGAAGGATGATGACTGGATTGGGACAGGATGGTAAATCTACCACAAATATTACTTCTTATAATTTATTAACCGAACCCCTGGGTTCGCGCATATTGTAATAATATTGAGCTGTGTTTTATCTGTTGAATTGCAGTTGGCTGCGTTCATACAACAGGCTACACTATAATCATGGCTAACAAACCATAATGGCTGGAGTCATACCAGATCCTGCCTGAGTGGAGGCAATGAGCAGATCGGGGACGACGGTGACAGGGGGCCGGAGATGGAGGAAAGAACGATCTCCGGCAGCATGGCTTTATTCCAGCTCCAAACTGCCTACATGCTGGGGAGGCCTGAAAGGCCTTGTTCCC
>JANHFO010003333.1:17627-32453 GCA_032468095.1 Pareas carinatus
GAGGGGAGGGGAGGGGAGGGGAGGGGAGGAGAAGAGGAAAGGGGAGGAGAGGAAAGGAGAGGCTGCTTTAGCTACCCTACATTTTATTCATTTTTTAAAAAATCCTGATGAAATTGAATGACACTGGAAGATTCTCTTAGTTTTTCTCAAAAAACAGGAGATTATGAAAATTCAGAATGCATTGCATCTAATTTGGTTAATTCTAATTTGACTCAAGTAGATTTTGTTTGGCGACAAATTCTTTTATCTGTTTCATAAGAACTGGATCTAGTTGCCTTTTTTATTTTCTGTCATTTAAATCCAGGCTTTAAAATATATATCTTTTTCCCGCAGGGCAGCTCTCAGAATAAATATACAGAAACAATAATAAAAGCACAATTAAAACCATATCAAACAGTTAAAAGCACATCAGCATAAAATATGCAAGCACTTTTACACTCCCCACTCTTTCTGAAAAGCTCATATGAAGCCTTGTGGAACAAGAGCATGTTTATAATTTATAATTATTGCATTTATTTATTTGACTTTCAAGGAAGATGGCGCTTGAGAACTAAGTGCAGCCAAAGTTAAGCAGTTCTAAGTTGCATTAATTGTAGTGCCAAGAAACTAAAGTTGTGGTATTCAGAACAATTCCCTGGGACTAAGCTTCGAGCAGAATGACATTTTCTTCTGAGTAACCGCACAAGATCATGTAGCTAATATTTTACTTTACACTGAAATCAGGGAGCGGATAGTGTCTCCATTTAAAAAATGGAAGATTCTCCCAGTACTTCTCAAAAAGGAGGAGGTTATGAAAATTCAGAATACATTGCATCTAATTTGGTTAATTCTGATTTGTAGATTTTGTTTGATGACAAATGACTTTTACTGTCACCTCTATTTTTATTGAATCCCATTGGAATGATGATGGGACCAACCAAAATGTTTTAATTTGGTCAAATGAAAATGATCAGGTTTTTAGATCAATAGGCACCAAAGGGTTCCTTTCTCACTTAGGAAACCTTAGACATGAACAATGTGATCTGATGCAGAAGGGGAGAAAAAAATCAAATCCTCAGAACACTCCATTGCTTTGATTCGAGATGCCAAAAACCAGCTCAGTGTTATGGTTGAGTAATAAATCCCTTTAAGATGTTATTTGACTTTGTAATGGAAATGTTAACAGACGTTTCGCCACAGCGGCAGAAGTGGGCAGTGTTAGAATGTGGCACACAGGCCGAGCTGTAATTGCTTCTGACTGGCACAACTTCCCGAGTGTTCGTGGCACTGGGCAGGTTTTGATCATGGAAGCTCTTTCACCTGAAACAAATGAGGTCTAATTAGCACAATCTGAAAAATCAGTGCTCATTGGTAATATGATTAATGAGCACTTGATAGTCTGCAAATATTAGCGGAATGGATTGTTTGACAAGGATTTGAGCAGAAATAACGTTCCTTCGCCCGATTTTCTTTGAGGCACATGGTCATGCAAGTGGATTCATAGAAACTCTTTAAATACAAAGGATCCCAGGACAGCAATTTTTTTGTGACATGCATAAGGGTATGGAGAAGGAGTACAATTGATCCCAGGCAAAGAGGCTATTTAGATTTTCTTCTAAAAGGATCTGATTTTAAAAGGTAAAGCACAGTGATCAACTTGAAGCCCAGGCATGTTTGAATGTAGAAAGCAATGTTTGCAAAATATACTACCATTTTCCCCCCCCACAAATAAGACCTAACTGGAAAATACGCCCTAGCATTATTTTTCAAGATGTTCGCAATATAAGCTTTACCCCAAAAATAATCCCCAGTTAAGATCGTCAGCCAGATGGGCACATTTAGTACCATATATTCCCCATATAAGTCCTAACCAAAAAACAAGCCTTAATGCATCTTTTAGAGCAAAAATTAATATAAGACCAGTCTTATTTTCAGGGAAACACGGGATAAATGTTCCAGTAAATGTTGTTCATAGTCCAATATGAGGAGAAGGCATGACTAAGTAGTAAAATAGTTGAATTAAAATGTATTAGGATTTATTCTACAGCAGCAAGCAGAATAATTCTGGGCATAGCACCGAATACTGAATTCAGCTTGGTGGAGAAACACCAATTTCACTTAAAAAGCAAGAACAGTAAGCTTCTAGATCTTAGAAAGGGGAGATAAGCGTGTAAGGGTGAAATCAAACAAGGCAGATTGCATGGCTGAAAAAATGCAGAGTAAAGTCCTGGCTGGAATGTATCTGAAGGCTTTTCCCTTTGATGTATGAATTTCAATATCAGTAGAAATGAAGTGAATAAAAAAAACACAAGGATTTTCTTCTCACCCCAATGGGTGGTCTAAGTCTTTCTCCATCTCAGGACCTCTACCGGAGGCCTAGAAGTTTGAGAGTTCTGCATTGTATTTTTTATATATATAAGTTTTTTATTTTTCACAATAATTAAAATAGTACATTTTTCCAACAGACATGCTGTCTGAATGTACAACTTGCTCATACAAATTTAATTCCCACTCCGCTGTTTTTTCACAAGCCGTTTATATAATGAATCCCAGAATTGAGAGGATTCCATTTAAAGTTCAGGTTTCTTTTCTTTTTTTAAAAAAACTAATTCTCATGCTGTTCATAGAATAAACCCCCAAATTAAAAATATTTCATTTAAGGTTCAGGTTTAAAATCTATCTGTTGTCTCATTTTTCTAATCAAACATAATCTTTTCTATTTTAAAAACTAATTCTCATGCTATTAGTAGAATAAATCCCAAATTTAAAAATATTTCATTTAAAGTTCAAGTTTGAAATCTATATGCTTTCTCAATAACTAATCAAGCATACATTTTATTATTTCATCCAATACCTCTTTGCGTAAATTTCTGTCCACCATACACAATAACCGCCCCGTTTTGTTTCTCTTTATCTTGTCTGCAATGTACTCCTTTACCCAAAACTGTTCCAGACACTTCATCAGCATTTTCCCAATTAATTAAGATCCCCTCTGGCATTAACCATCTATAATTTATTTCTTTAACTTTAAATTAATCATCAGGGAATAATATGGTCTTCGGTTTTCTCTTATTTTCTTAGAAGTCTGCTTCAAAACTTCAGTTTCCTTGTCTTTGTATGACAATGACTCATTTCTTGCTCTTCTCAATTTCTCATCTCTCATTGGTTTTTTTATAAGTCGTACATGGACTTCCCTAGGCAGTTTGTTTCTCCTCGTATATTTTATATTCCTTTGGACTATCATCAATTTCAACTTGTCTTTCAGGTTTATTTATTGATATTTCTGTCAATGGTTTTATTATTATTTCTGTTTTTACATTTTCCTGAATTGATATCTCCATTTTTTGTCAGTTTCTTCTGTTTTATTTTTCATGGTTTGGATTTTCTGTTTAATTTTAACAGTCATTTGTTGATAGTTATCAAACTGAGCCTTTGTATTCAGCATTTGCCGATTTTGTCCATCATGATTCATTTCTGTCTCTTCATTATTTTTTTTGTTTTTGTGGTTTTTTTTATTAATTAAAATGACATAGTTTCCAGCCAACCTGCTACTTGCGTGTACATCTTATTCAGCTTCTACATTATTTTGCTTACACATTATTTAAATGTAAAAATATCAGTATCACAATATTCCATCCATAATGGAAACATATCATAATATTTAATTTAAGTTTCAAAATAAAAGTCTGAATATGCATCTTATTCACTAGTTTAGTTTCCATATTCTTTTATTTTCCAATTATTTATATAAAAAATGTCAAAAACAACAATGTTCCCTCAGTAAAGTGAGTAAAAGCAATCACAATACCTAAATTAAATTTCCACATTAAAAATCTAAATATACAACATATTCATTTAAGTTTCCACATTCTTCTGTCTATGAAATTATTTATATTCAAAATATCAAATTCAGTATTATTTCATCAATCAAAAATTAAATTGTAGTATACAATTCTAATTTTTATCATATTTCATTTAAATATTTTTTTCTAATTTCCATATTGTACATAAAATTTATACCATCAATTAATTTAAGTCATATCTTTCACTACTGCCTCAATTTAACTTCATTTAAATTTAATAACAACAGTTCTAATTAATTCTGTCTACTATTTATACCATTATATAGCATTCACTTTATTTCTTCATTATAGTAGGTTTCTTTATAATTATAAAGACATTCACAAAATTTCAAAAAGAAAAGGAAAGAAACAAAAAAATCACTTAATGTTTCACTCCATTCAAATGTTAATTGTATTGTACTCTTACTTCAATAACAACTTTTATCATATTTCATTTGGTTTTTTTTTCCTCTTCTAATTACCTTATTTATAATAATCTCCACAATAAAAACATTCATTTAGTGTTACATTGCAATCAAATAATAATTTATACTGTAATCCTATTTTTATGTCAATTCTAACTTTTATAATATTTCATTGAAGTTCTAAGAAAAATATTCTCCCAATTTCATACATTATTTATAATATTTATACCATCAATTCCATCAATTTGGGTTTGTGAAAACCCTCCATTTGATTAAAAGACAATTCTGGTGGCCGTGCATGAAGAAGGATATCAAGGACTATACGTATTCGTGTACCATTTGCATGGACATGAAACGATTGCCTGGAAAAACCCATGGATTATTACAACCAGTGGCTAATCCCTCCAACCCATGGGAGGGAATTGTCATAGACTTTATAGTTGATTTACCCATTAGTTTGGGACACACTGTGTGATATGGACTGAGGTGAACTTGTTTTCTAAACAGGCACATTTCATACCTTGTCCCAAACTCCCTTCAGCAAAAACACTAGTGAAACTTTTTATCCAACACATTTACCGGCTGCATGGAGCCCCCAAAAGGATAATCTCTGATAGGGGCACCCAATTCACTGCTAGGTTTTTGAAGGAATTCATACTCACCATGGGAATGGCGCAGGGTCTCAGTTCCGCATTCCAACCAGCTACCAACGGCCTTGCGGAACGGGCAAACTCCATCATGTCTCAATACCTAATGTGCTACGTTAATTTCCAGCAAACCAATTGGGCTGACCTTTTACCTTTTGCTGAGGTGGCATACAATAACATTGTACAGAGCAGTACTGGCCACACACCTTTCAAGAGCATGCCAGGAACCGAAAAAAGCCATGACTCCGCTTTTTGTTTCGGCTCGTCTGTGGCTGGGGTTATTTGCAGGCAGCCTTCCTCCCAGACATTTGAAGGGCTTCTCCTTTCAGCAGGATCAGCTGCCACCTTATCCTGTCTCATGGAGGTCCCCTTCTTTTTTGTCGCCTCTACGGGGCATCTTTTGAATTTCTAAGAGTCCCCGGGAGGGAGAAATTCAAATTTTGAGACTGGAGGTCAATCTCTCAGCCTGCTTTCACCGTGATGCTGAGCTCCTCTCTTCCTCTTCGTAGTTTTTTTTCCTCTTCACAAATCCTTTGTATTAATTCTTAAATGAGTTGTATGGTATCTTGCATTTGTTTGCGTCAGTGGTGCCTAGGTTGGAATTAGCTGTTGTTGATATTGAAGTTCTTTTTTTCTTATTTAGTAGAGTTTGATGCGTTCATTTTCTTTTTTCTTTGCATACGTGTTGTAAGTTTATTTAGAAAACCTACTATCTTAGGCAAATCCGAATGATTCTTTTGTTAAAATAAATATTTTCTTATTTATAGAAAGTCTTGAAGTATATATATAAGTCCCCTTGCAGCAAAAATATCAGATACATTTTGTTTATACCAAATGTTTTCAAGATCAAAGTTTATGTTTTCAATATTATTGTAATACTTCTTTTCACCACTAGCTGTCTCTTTTTTGTATTTTCTTCTAAGGAAAATTCTCTTCTTTCAGCTATTTCTCAAAAATTCAAAAGACTTTCTTATTTTTAAAGTATTCAATTAATCCAAATTTCCTTTAAAATAAATCCAATCTGTTATTAATTATTCTTCTATATTCCTTAAGATTTTTTCTTCCCCTTTTATGGCATCCCACCACTTTTTTATTCTTTTGGGTAGTTTATTTCTAGAATTTCTTTTCCGAGTTGGGGTATCTTTCTTTTTTATGTTCAGCAAGAGAAGGAATAGAAATTAGGCTTACCCATATTTCAACATGCTGCTGACAGTCAGCTGTTCAGTGGCTACCCTGCAGCTATGCTTTTTTTCTGTTGTCTGAAACTCAGGCTGCCTGTACAGAGGCAGTCTTTCTCCCATTCATTTGAAGAGATTCTCAGTTCGTCTGAATCGACTGCTATCTGGTTCAGGCTTGTGAAATACCTCTTTCTCCTTGTTACCTCTATGGGGCAACGTTTTGACCACTTGTGGTCCCCGAACGGTGCAAAACTGGACTTCAAAACCAGAGTTCTGGTCTCTTCAGCCCGTACTGTCGTGACACCAAACTAAAAGTCAAGGGTTCTGCATTGTAACTTAGCTATTCCTAGCACTGCACTCTTCTGAATGGAGAAAGCATAGCATAGCATAGCACAGCACAGCACAGCACAGCACAGCACAGCACAGCATAGCACAGCACAGCACAGCACAGCACAGCACAGCACAGAACAGCACAGCACAGAACAGCACAGCACAGAACAGAACAGAGCAGAGTAGAATAGTTGAAAGGGACCTTGGAGGGTTTCTAGTCCAACCCCCTGCTCAGGCAGGAAACTCTATATTATTTCAGACAGATGAATATGTCCAATTTCTTCTTAAAAACCTTCAGTGTTAGAGTGCCCATAATTTCTGGAGACAAGTTGATTAATTGTTCTAACTGTCAGGAAATTTCTCCTTAGTTCTAGGTTGCTTCTCTCCTTGATTAGTTCTGGTGCTGTTCCTCTATTGGAGCTACTCTCCCAGATTAGGAATCACAGCCCCAAGTGCTCCTGCCAGCACTGGGACCACTTTGACCTTTATTTTCCATATCCTCTCTAGTTCCTCTTTCAGGCCCTAGTACTTCTCCAGCTTCTCATACTTCTTCCTAATGTTGCTGCCATTTGGCACTGTTACCTCTATCATCACGGCTATCTTCTGCTCCTTGTCTACTGCCACAATGTCTGGTTGATTAGCTAGCACCTGCTTGTCTGTCTGGATCTGGAAGTCCCACAATATCTTAGCCTTCTTACCCTCCATGACCGTCTGTGAGATCTCCCACCTGACTTAGGAGGCTCTAACCCATATACTGCACAGATGTTCTTATACACAACACCAGTTACCTGATTGTACCACTCAGTGCATGCTGTTCCTGCCTGCATCTTAACCCTGCCACTGTGTGTTGAACTGTCTATGAGGCCACTCTGTATAATCTGCACTATGAGTTGTGTCTAGTGTGGTAGACCCCTGCTGCTATGGATCTGTTGCTTAATGCCTGTTCTTGTGCTACTATGATCAATGCTTCAGTCCTGCCTGTTAGTCCAGCCCTTTCTAGTCACTGGATCAGAATCAGAATTTATTGGTCAATTGTGTCTGAACACACAAGAGATTTGTCTTCGGTGTACATGCTCTATGCCTACATACATACAGTAAACAAACTGCGATTACAATCATGAGATACATTCATAATCATAAAAGTGCATTCATCTTGTCATGTAAATATAAGCTGGAATCGATGAACATGTCATTTAATCACTGGTAGGGATTCATTCATTCATTCATTCATTCAATCAATCAATCAATCAATTTCTATAGCTGTCACCTTAGCTGGTGCATCTCATGCAGGATTTTTTTCTTGCCATGCATTTCTTCCTATGTCTGTTGCTTCATGATTTCTATCAGACACTTAGGTACCAAGTGTCTTTGGGGGGGGCTAGGTTGTGATGCTGTCTCTGTTTACAGCTATTGGTTCCTAGAAGAAAAATGAAGCTGTTGATTTCAGAACTTTGGATCCTTCACAATAGCCTTCTTGCTTCCCCCCCGCCCTCAGCGGTATGAACTTCAGAATGCAAAAGTGTCAGGTGGACCTGCTACAGCTGTTAAGGACCCATGTGTCAACTTTATTTACTAAAGTATGCGATGATTATTATGGTCTCAGGCTTGGAGCAAGCAAGCAGAATGGACATACATACTTAATGATTGTTCTCTCCAACATTTGCAATCGGTAAGAACAATGTGGGTCACTGGAGGCATGTCGAAGCAGCCCTGGCAAGCTACCGGCGTGTTACCCATCGACGACTGTATATAGCAGCATGCATTCAAAGTAAAAAATTAATTTACAAATGGGTTTCAGGGTACCCAGCAGATGGGAGAATAGCAAGGTCCCAGTGAATCCTCCTCCTCTTTTAACCCTTGAGGTGACCAAACTCAGACAAGCCATAAAAGATAATTGCAGCCTCTTGAATCAGATCTATTTAAAAGATAGCCAGAGAAGGAAGAGGAGAAAAACCTGCTTGCTTTAAAAGTGAAACACCTGTAGTTTTATTGCTGGCTAAGAAATATTGACAGGAGACAGAATTACATTAGGAAACATCGAAATGGTTTTCCCCTGATCTTCATCTAGAGGAGACGGGCCAGTGAAACTTTGTAGATCTAGAAGGCAGCTTCTTCCAGGTTTTGGAGAGCTACATTGATGGATGTTCCTGGAAGAAACAGATCTATTCTTGATCATGCTCATTCTTTTCTTTTCATCTGCCTAGACAAAGCCTGGTATAGTATGAGCAAATGTCCTTTAGATGTCCACGGGTCCAATTCTCATCCTGAAGGATGCTTCACTCCTTTAAACTAAGGTGAATTTGTTCACTTGCCCCAATGCCCCTTTTATGAAAACTAATAACTCGCTCAGTCCATCCGCATCCTGCTTTCTTCACACTGGATTATCTCCTTTAACAAAGACAAGGAATTCTACTTTTCTTATAATTTTTCAAACCCAGTAGCTACCCAAAAACAAAGAGACTCAGAGAAAATTCTTTAGAACTGAAACCACACTGACAAAATTTAGGGAGAGACTGCTGTATCAATATATTAGAAAACTGATAAGGGGTGAAGGAACTTCATCTCCCATCATGCATTGTTCTTTATGCAGAGGTCGAGGTCATACGGTGAAGTTCTTTTAGTGATTTTGTAAGGTTTTTCTAAAAAGTGGGACCAATCAATAAAAAGATTGATGATTACGTACCATTAAGTCAATCTTGACTCTTAATAACCATAAATGCCGACCATCTTCAGGAAGATCTGTCTCAAATTTTGACCTCAGATCTTTCAATGATGCAGCCATCACTGATGTAATCATGTTTATTCATCTAGTTGTTTGTCATCCTCCTTTTCATTTTTTACTTCCTTCTACCTTTTCAAGGACTGTACCCCCCCCCAAGAGAACTAGGCCTTTGCTCTGAGGAGATCTTCTGAATCTTGCTTTTCATTAAGTCAAGTTTTGAGACCGTTTTTTTTTCTATTTTCTTCCAGCTATCATTTCCATGAAAAGGGTTCCTTTTTTTCCTGTTCACTTTGGAATGTATCTTTATCTTTATTAAACTTATATACCGCCCTTCTCTGCGTATCAGCTCCCCAGGCACCTGGAGGAATCGGTCTATCTGGATCCGCTCCAGTTCGGCTTTCGGGCGGGTTACAGCATGGAAACGGCATTGGTCGTGTTGGTTGATGATCTCTAAAGGGCCAGAGATAGGGGTTGTTCCTCTATCCTGGTCCTATTAGATCTCTCAGTGGCTTTTGATACCATCGACCATGGTATCCTGCTGCGCCGGTTGGAGGGGTTGGGAATAGGCGGAACCGTCCTTCGGTGGTTCCGCTCCTACCTCTCCGACCGGTCGCAGTCAATATCTGTCATAATCCTGATAACTTGGCTATCTGCTTCAAGACATCTGACTATGTGACTAAGATGAAAAAGTAGGCTGATTTCTTAAAGCATTATGTTCTCTTTTCATTTTAGATTCAAAGAAAACAAATTATTTGCACAATTTCAACAGCAGCTGGATACAAACGAGTATTTTGTCTGATATTGTTTTTCTTTCTGGAGAGCTTCCCTTCCATTGCAAATATCTTCTTGGCTCTCAAGTTGCTTCCTACATCTTGCTAAGCAAACTTGTTTGTTTTTTGTTTAGGATTTAGGATTAATGTATTAAATAAACCCAGCCAGCTGGGGCTGATTGAATAAATTATGGTCAAACAATTGCCTAATGTGATATGTGAATTCAAACTTATTTTTTATGTCTGTTTTAATATCCTTATTTTCCTGAAATTCCCTCACCTTTTGAAATCAACTTTATTTGGCTTTCTATATCTGAATGCATACTAAAGATGAAGAAGAAAAGCACACCTACTTTGTATCTTGGAAAATTTCTAACAAGAGAGACTTTGTTTCTGTATCCTCCTGTGAATTTCCAGTATAAAGGTCCACAACTGAACGCTCAAAGTATGATGCAACCTTTGACAATGCACGCAGTTCCACCAAATATAGGAAATATAAATTTTTTAGTCGTCTTGGTCCTTCACTTTTTGTTTCAGTAGGGTCAAAACGATGGGAAAATTCTTTGACATTAGGTCCCCAGCGAGGTCTTCCCCATGTTTCTGAACAAATAAAAACAATGCTTTAAAGTAAATATTGAAATTATTTGTATGGGAATAGTGGAAAATTAACTTTCCACAATAATAAAAAGAAAAGGGGCAGTATTAAAAAAATCACAAATACCTTCAAGTAAATAGTTTGCACAAAGATGCAGGTTGATACTTGCGTGAAGTCCTGAAATAAGTTTATAGAATACACGTTTTTCAAGACAAAGCCCTATATGAGATAAAAATACGGTTAAAATTGAATTAATTAGAAAATAATTCAATAATCCAGTTAGTAAGAAAATATTTTGCTATAATGGTTCCATCTTTTCAATTCTTGAAGAAAGTGGAAGTTTTGGTTTTTGAGACTGGCAATATATCCCACTGGGATGGAGACAAAAGTGAAATTATGCTCCCTTCACCCTTTGCAACTTACGAAGATGAGTTACTGGTGGGACTGTCTAGAAAGCACAGACAATTGCAGGAAGAATGAGTACAAATTTTGTCTCTCCACTTCTACTAACAGGATCCCCCTAGCAGATTGAAAGCTTTCTATGGTGGGCAAAATAGTTTCAATTCATTCAAAGCTAAGCTTGAAAAACTAGAGAATAAAGCATTATTTCAAATTGTGCCTTATTCCCACTAATCAGTTTTCAAAGTCAGAGCCTCTTATAGAAAACACATTGTGTTAAAAATGTTAGTGGATCTTTTCCTTTAGCATGCAAAGAGCAGAAATCAATAGTGGCCAAATTCAAGGTTCACTACAATTCTGTCACCTAATGGAAAACAATGGTTTTGTTTTATATTTAATCCACACAACAAGATGGATCCAAAGTGAGTGAACATTGTCAGTTTAGAGAAATTGATCAAAACAATTCATTGATAAGACATACCTTGAGTATAGGAGATATTGTAATATTTTAGATAATATTTACAACTTGATCTGAATTTGAATCAGTACTATTATATTTCATTCAGAAGTGTAGTAATCACTTTACTAATTTTTTACTATTTGAGTGTGAGTGTGACTCATGGCTCCTATGCAAAATTGACCTACAGCTTGGAGATTAAAAGAAGAGCTGAACAAAGCACTCAAAACAGATGCTTTGCAAATTGCAAAGCTTATTAGAATGAGTGAAACATTTCTGGAAATATCAAGCCAGTCATATCCTTTTAAAGGCTGAGACTTCAGAGCATTATTTCAAATGCTATCCTGACAGATACATGCAGAGAAATAGGAATGCATTTCTTAATTTTTAAATTTCACGGAACTTTCTTATTACACAGAGCTTGTAGTTTTTCATTAGAATTTTGACATGATACCTCATTTACCTTCTAGCCATGTATAAAAAGATTCTCCTGTGAACATAAAAATAATTAATTTCAAACAAGGCCTAAATATATCTAATCAATAAATAGTTTGAAAATCTAAATTCACAGTATACTCCAAAATACCTAACAAAATTAACTTACCCTTTCATCTAAAATTTGTGATTAAACCAAATCTTGTTGTATCAATTCACTGCTGCTCATTTAAATTCTTAAATATCTATTTCTCAAGTTAAGAAAAATGGTTCAGGTGTTTTAAATTTGATTCATGCTTATTTCAAAGCAAGTCATAGTAGTAGAATTTATAAATATAAAGATCCCTAGAATGTAACTGAACATCAAGAAAC
The DNA here is from genome assembly GCA_032468095.1 of Pareas carinatus. Lineage (NCBI taxonomy): Eukaryota > Metazoa > Chordata > Lepidosauria > Squamata > Pareidae > Pareas > Pareas carinatus. The sequence continues at coordinate 29,779 of JANHFO010003333.1, forward strand.
TTAAATATTATTGTAATCTACTTTGCTGAACTTCGCAAATTCAATTACAGTATTAATGACAATTGTTTATGGATATCATCAATTATTATCACCATCTATTAATCATCAGAAAAAATTATTATTCCTAGATAAAATTTGTGTTCCAATATAATCAATAAACATTTGTTATGCAACTTTTTTCTTTCTCTTCCTTACTTCATATCTCTCACTGAAATTTATTCATTAGGTACAGTTTTGTTATATTGTACAGTTCTAATCCTGGGGGATTCCCATTCATTACATTTTTTCCCAGAATTTTAAATAATACAGTGAAAGAATATTATATCACAAAACTTACCATCATCCTCTCCTAAAAAAAAAGTTAGAAAAGATAAGTATTATAATTTATTCATCTTTATTTCTGCAATGAGTATCAAAAATATACTGTATATGTTAGTTAAAAAGGTCAGAACTTTCTGATTGTAATTAACTCCAACACTGTTTTTCTCAGGAATTAAAGATTCAAATAGTAATATAATTGCCATCCATAACAAAATGGGAGAATACTGGCACAAGATTGAAAAGGATCTCAATTTTTTTGAATGCGTTATTCCTTCTTGCTTTTTGTTACAAGTTTAGGTCTCCTTAAAAGAATGTGTTTTGTACTTCCCAGAATAAAAATCTATAATTAAACAACATAAACTGAGAACAAGTGATTAGATTCAAGTTTTTTTTTTACTAAATCAGTAAAGTTGAATTATTTCTGATACATTGATTTGACTGAAAAATGGAAGTGATTTCTTATGAGGAAGTGCATTCCCATTCGAATTGAATTATTGTTTGCAGAACTGTGGTTTCAGATGTAATTGTTGATTATGCAATAACTATCATATATAAGTAGATCTTGATGTCTTTCATTAACTAATAAAAGTATATTTATTGAGATGAATAAATACATTAAAAATAACTCTTGGATAACAATAAAAATGTCATTGACAATATCTCTAATACCATAAAACAATAACATCTGCCTACTTTAGGTCATTGGAAAGGATTTGGTAGCTGGAGAAAAATGCAAAATCCAGTCTGTTTGTCTGTACAACAAACCACAATAATAATGTTTCACTTAACAATTAATATTCAGAACTGTTACATTATAATTACGAAGGATTTAACGACTCACCTTTGGTTGGTGCCAGTGGATTTAGTGGACGATATACAGATCGTGGTCTAATGAGAAAAATATGGTAATTTATGTTTTGGCAATGTAAGGAATTTTAAATGTCAATATAAAATAATTTTGTCCTCTATTTTCACTTACTTGAAGCAATTTTCTTCATAGATACTGTTCCATACTCTCCATGCGGAAGGCCCTTTGTATCCAGTGTATCGTTCTGGATTCAACAGCAAATCCACATATTGAGCATCAGGTGATCTCTCATCTAATAACAAAGAAAAAATCTACTGCTTAATTATGAATTGGGACATGCAACTTGCCCACACATTCAGTATAACGAGCTGTGTTGAAGTAAAAGATCAAATTAGAGCAACAGCATATAAAAGCATTTATGACGAAATTAATAACATCATGCATTTTACATTTTTATATTTTAAACGTAAATATTGTAAACCAAACAGATACTAAATGTAAATGTGTAAAAATATTAAAATATGACATATTTATATTTTATTTTACATGCTCATATACAATTGAACAAAGTACAGGTAGCCCTTGACATAGGACAACAATTGACCCCAAGATTTCTGCTGCTTAGTGAGATATTTTTTAAATAGACTTTGCTCCATTTTACAATCTTTCCTGCCATAGTCGTTAAATGAATCACTGCAGTTCTTAAGTTAGTAACATAGTTGCTAAGTGAATCTGGCTGCCTCATTGACTTTATTATCAGAAGGTTATCATGTGGCTCCAAGATACTGCAACTGTCATTAATATGAGTCAGTTTCCAAGTGTCTGAATTTTGACCACATGACCATGGGGATGCTGCAATGGTTGTAAGTGTGAAAAATGGTCATCATACATCATTTTTTTCATTACTGTTGTAACTTTGAAAGGACACTAAATGAACTGTTGCAAGTTGAGAACTATCTGTACATGCCTATGCTTTCGTATTGAGCGACTGGTTCTCAGCTGCTTTTGTTCTATATTCTATGTGTTACTATTATATTGTAAGCTGCCCAGAGTTGGATAAGGGTCAGTTAGCACTGAAATGTAAATAAATAAATAAATACAACAGAAAGTCTGCAGTGACATTTATTGTAAAATGTTAAAAAAGAATTGAGCTGCTGCTACTACTACTACGATTACTAGAAATACCAATAATTATTATTAAAAGCATTCATTTTTCTCTGAGTCTTAATACCAATCTGATTTTTGTGTTCTTTCAACATAATTATCTGCCTAAAAAACAGAAAATAATCACATATGAAAGCAATGTGACCAAATAGCAACATACTATGCAGTTTGACATTGCACTTGCTTTTTTATAGCCATATGTGCAAATTTTGTAAGTATTCCAAATCTGCTGAAGAATATGCATCTCTGGTTGTATTTTATAGCAGCCCATTTAAAACCTTACACCAATTTTATTAAGAATCATTGGATTCGACTTCCGGTCCTAGAGGCAACAGGACGTGGGAGAGCTAGCTCTGCCTCCCACGCCTGAAACCCACTCCCT
>JANHFO010003333.1:63194-80030 GCA_032468095.1 Pareas carinatus
TGGCTCAGCTTGCTTCAGCTGGCCATGCAATTTGTAAACCAACCTGCAGGGTTACTTAAAGGGATCACCACCTGTATAACCCTGACAGACCCATCTCAAGTCTTTCATAATTTCTGCTAAACTTTCAGATAAGAGACTTGATAAATCTCCATTGATTCCTTATTCCTGCTTGGGATTGGAGAAATACTGTGGGTGAATTGTTGAATACTTTGCAAATTCAGTGAATAGCTGAGAGACTGTTTTTGACTTGAAAGGTTACAAATTCAGCAGAACAAAGAACTTAACAGGTCAAAATAATTGGTGTGTCAAAATGTATCTAAAATAATTGTATAAAAATTTGCTTCTGCTTTTTGTCTGAACAGATAGAAAAATATCCTGTTCAAGATACAGCATTACCCAAAGGTAAAAAACAGAAAACTACAATGACTGCAGTTCTTATTTTTTTAAATATTGAAATATGCAGCTTGATTAAGTATGCCGCAATAATGAAATTATTATGTCCCTTCATAGACTACACATAGACATAATTTTCTAGAACTGACTCTGGATAGATTTGCTGAAAACCCCAGGTTTTATTAACTCTGAGAACTTCAAAAATCTTCTAAGGTCAAGAAGCCACCAACTAAAAAAAAACCTTACGGATCTTTCCTCATTCATTTTCACCTCAGTAGCTCAGTTCCATCACCAAAGTTATACTTTGATCTAATGTTAAGGCACTGAACTAGAAACCTGGAGATTGTGAATTCTGTTCTGCCTTAGGCATAAAAAATGGCTGGGTGACCTTAGTCTAGTCAATCTCTCAGCCCAACCCACCTCACAGGGTTGCTGTAGAGAAAATAGAAGGAAGGAGTATTAGGTATGTTAGTTGCCTTGAGTTAATTATAAAGTAATTCTGTACAGGAGATAGTTGATTGACTACCTATCCGGAAGGACCCAATTTCACTGACTCCATGCTACTTCTCAGGACTGAGATCTGATTTCTTCTGCTTCTCTTACTTTTTGGAGTTTCTGCTGCTCATATTCTCTGGATTGAGTCAGTCAGTGCCACAGCCAATGTTTTTATTAATCAAATATATTTGTAAACTTTCCGAATCATGACATTTCCAGTAATGGTACAACATAATTTATAATAATTGTTTCCATTCCCTCCTCATGCTATTAAAGTCATCTGGATCACCTTCTCTATAGGGGATTCAGCAGTTTCATTAACAGACAACACCGTTACCTTTGTTTGATACAATGTTTAATCAAACCATGAAGCCTGGAACGCCAAACTTCTTTCTTGCAACATGCCAGCTGAGGCATGATGGCTACTTATCCGGGCCCATGTTCCAATTTTGATACCACCACATGGGGGTGGTGAGCCAAGCTTGTTTGAAGTTCAGTGTTGACATTCCACTTCAACTTCTCCCCCTTCAGAACAAGCAACCTTAATCACAGTGCACCTGAATGTAAGCCATTAGTAGATTGCATTGCTGTTACAAAATAAATTTCATTTTATTGCAATTATTCAAGTCATTAGATATGGGGATTATTCACTCAAAGGGAATGGATGATCTAATATTCCATTTGATGCCTGCAGATGTTTAGGCCTCTGGTTTATTTATTTACAAAGATTTTTAAAAAGCCTGGCTCCAGATTACTCTGGATGCTGACTGATACCTGTTTTGCGAGTTCTATTTTTAATCTGCAAAGGGCACGTGGCATTGGTTAATTTCTACTCCATCAATGTTGTACAGTATAGAGAACTGATGTGGGGTGAACTGCACATTTTATTTAAACATTTAAATATAAATCCATTTCAGTCTAGTCAAGAAAAAACTTGTGGATCACAAGGGAAAGAAACCTGATATAATGAATCACAGTGCTCCCCTCGAAGGCTCTCATATTGTAGACCTTATATAAGAGAAATCACTTAAAGGGTACTAATTATTTCAAAGAAATTTCCATTGTACATGGAATGGCAAATAAAAGTGTAAATGTTTATTCTAGTAAAGTAGTATTCTGTAACTAAGGTTTTTAAAAGATTTTGTTTTTGTAACAATTGTCATTGCAACTTATATTTATTGAATTACCTGGAATGTAGTACATCTACTAGAAGGTAGACTTAAGATCATTACCACAAAAAAATAAATCTAACTCTTCTCTAGTGGTATCATGCAGCTGTGCAGACTGAAAATTCTGAAAGTTACAATCTAACACTAGAGGTCTACATTAGCTTTCCCTGATCTGGGCATTTCCAGATGTTTGGACATAAAGCTCCCAAACATATTCAGACACTATGACAATTTTTAAATTCCAACTCTGGCAAGTTTGAGGAAGATTGATCTCTATAAGCAGCAGGTCTGTCTCAGCAACAATTCCTTTTTCCTCTTCTTCCTCTTTCCTTCTTCCTCTTCTTTTTCTTCTGTACTTAGACCCAAAACTGCTCTGGATTTGAGGAAGACAACTATCGTATAGGGACACACTCAGGCAATTTAAAAGATCTGGTTTTGCTCTTGTACCTGTTAATTATAACTGGATATTCAGGAATGAGCCAGTGAAATGTAACATGACATTTCAGATCAATGTTATCATTAATAATTACTGCAACTCATATGGGGTTCAGTTTGCAAAATGATTAATTTAGTGTAATTGGTTGGTGACTAGCAGGCAAGTGTGACATGCCAGATAGTTTGGAAGAGGGATATATGGTGTTTTACTTCAAGGGAAAGAAGTTTAGCATAATAGAGACTAGCAATTCCTCACTTACTGTATATATACACAGGGTTTTCATTCATTTCATCCTTTCTGGAAGCCAATGGTTGATAATGTGCCCACAGGTTAGTTCCTTCTGCAATCTTAGGTATGTAAAATTTTAGGCAAGTCATCACTGGTTAAATTTTATGAATGAAACAGTATGCCTGTATTACAGCTTTCTTTTTTGTCCTGATACATTACTTGAATTGGCACCATAATCTTGCTGAACTACAGAACCTTTTTAGAAATATTTTGATCAAGAGGTCCAAACTTGACTAACTTTGCAGGATATTTGCTTTGTAGATGAAGAATATCAGACAGGAAAAGTGACTTTGGAAATTTCATCCATTAACATTACAAGTCTAACATCAGATTCCGGCCTAATACACCAGGTAATTGAAATGTTATCAATCCTATTAGTATATTTGTCAATAGGTAAATAGTTTTAATTGTTTTGTTTATTATTTCTTGGTTTTATGGGCGGATTTTATTATTGTATTAATGATTTATCCCATATGTGGGATATGTGTCTAGAACAGGAAGAGTAAGCGACAAGAGTAGATGAGATTTTAGTAAATAAATAAATATCCAGAGATGGCCCTAATTAAGAACTTAAGAGGTAGGAGATTCATGTGATAGTAGGAAGTCCTTGAGGAAATGCAAACCTAGGCATGGAATTTTTGTGCACAAAAGCTGTTCATAGAAAAGAATTGCAGCCCACAGATTTCTCGCTGCATTGGCAGTTTATTGACAGCATTCATGCATCTTCATATGCTACAGGCGATTGTTGATAAAACTGCAATTGTATAAATATAAAATAAAAATGCCATTTAAAGACTGATGTGCCCCTCATTTTGATTAACTTGGCATCCTGCTTTGCTGTAACTAAACATTACCTAGGGTTAAGCAGTACTGATGAAAAGAAAAAGAAAATATGTAATACTGAAAGAAAAAAGAGGAAGAACCATCCCATTCCATATATAACATTTCAGAGAAATAAGCATAAAGTATGTAATATTTAGCATAGCTGGTACTGCAGGAACAATAAGCCCGGTACAGTTAAACATGGAATATAAACGGTTTCAAGCTTGAAGCTGTTGGGTTTTTCCCTGCCTCCTCTCCAAATTGTGATCAAGCTCAAAAGGCAGATTAGGCATTGTATGCATGGTTGTCATGGTCTTGCCACATAAATTATCTATGTGGCTTCTTTGGAATGGATGTACTAATGCAGTTAAGTGTAGGTAAGTAAAGGTGTCTGGTTACAGCATATTATATAACTACATAGTTTGCCTGTATTTGCATGCACAGTTTATGATCTATTCCAGAATGCTCTGTGATTCTCTCAGGTGAATGACGCTATACAAAAGCCAACTGTACTTTACTGAAAATATCTCAAGGGAAAAACCCCACCTGCTTTCATCTTTAAAGCTGTAATAAGAGGAGAGGGGAGGGGAGGAGAGGGGAGGGGAGGGGAGGGGAATCTCTTCCTCTAAGCCTGTTGTTTTTTTGTAATAGCAAAAGCATCTGCTGCTGATTTTTCAAATTTTTCTTACCACGATAAAGACGCAGGGATTGTGTCTCTCTTTTATGATAATCTTCCTCTGTCGAAATACAGTTTATTCAAAGTATTTAGTTTTTTAAAAATGGTTTGACCTCTCCAACCTTGAAAGATATCAGTGACTCATTTTTCCAGTTTCAGGGTGTACAAAAATTCATATCATGACATTAATGCAAGGCTCTATTTGTTTGCAGCCAGAAGAAGACGATGACGCTCAAAGTAGTGCTGGTGATTCACCTACAGGTAACACATTCTGCACATTTCCAAAATGTATTTACTGCCTGATTCCAGTTCTTTTTTCTAAGTAGGATACTTGGAATTATTACTGTAGTCTTTCATTACACTGGTTGACAAGAGGGATCCTTTTATCTCAACATCTCTGTGCCGTCCATGTGCATGAGCCCCGCCCCCCACAAAAAAAGTCTGTGGTCTCTGAAACAGTTCCTGAAGTTGTGATGAAACTGTTTCATGTCTAAAATTTAACTGTATCGCCTGCACAGTTTATGGTCTATTCCAGAGTGTGCTATGATACTTTCAGGTGAATGATGCTATATCAAAGTCAACTATAATTTACTAAAAAAATATCTAGGGGAAAATTGATTTAAAAATTAATGAAACAGAAGATTTTTTTAAAAAAAATACTTAAGTAATCAGATTAAGTAGATGTAATTTGTTTAATTTAGTTCTCATTAAATGAATTTAGATACATACTACACTATTCCCTTTTGGTTAAGCAACATTATGCAAATTACAGCAAAAAATTATAATAGCAACTAAAGAAAAGAATTGAAAGGGATAACAAAAAAGGGAAAAAAATCTAAGTATATGCATTTACATCACCACTATTCCCTATACCTCCCCAAATTTTTACATGCTTTAATGATAGTCTTCAACCACTATACACTGTCATATAGCATCGTACATAATCTTTCCTTCTTTAAACTTCTCATTTGTCTATTTCTGAGGATGTTTTTTCAACTTAACCCCTATCTCTCTCTCTATAATCAAACCATCTCTGTGGTTTCTTTCATGCTGGTCAATCATTTTTATATGCAGGACACATTCATTCATTTTCTTTTTTTTCATGCTTCTATACTTTTTAACCTATACACTTTTTAAATATCCTATTCCCACTGCATTCAATTTTTGTGACATTATCCTATTCTTAATTCCATATACAGTCACATATCCTGCTCTGTGAGGAAATTATGGTTGGCACCTGGCCAATTATGCCCAGATGCAGTTTTTACACATACATTTGTCAATTTGCACACTGCTCCATAATCTAATCACAGTACTTTAACATATCTCCAGGTACACCATCTATACCTCAAGTCTTACAGGTTTTTTTAACATTTTCATTGCATTTATGGCTCCTCATTTTTTTTCGATTTATGTTCAATTTTAATTTATAGCATTCATTTTAATTTAATTCTACAACATACCAAAGCAAATCTTTAAAGCAATCATTCCACTATTTCCTTGCTTCACTTTCATTCCAAGTCATTTCATCATTTTTATTCTTAGTTCCATTCACTCTGCTGCTTATTGTCATCAAAATCACCTTGCATTTTCTCTGACATCTTAATTGTTCCTTGCACTTTTTAACTACACTCTTTGCAATTTCTTCTTTCTTTATATACAATTATGCAATATCTTTCACACTTATTTTTGCATAAGTCATTCTGTTACATGACAGGTTTTTTTTGCGCCTTTGTTCCACCAAACCTCCTTGTTTATACTTCTATTATAATTGATACTTGGGTCTCCAAATAGCCTCATAATTTTTCCTGTGCAGTATTGTTTCAATTCATTTCCACCTTTCATTCCCATCATCTTATGGAATACTGTACCATAAGCATTATATTAAAGCTTCAGTCAACCAAATTAATGATGAGCAGCAGAGATCAATTTTCATGGGCCCATCTGCTGATCTCTGCTGCTCATCACTAATTTGGTTGACTGAAGCTTTAATATAATGCTTAGTAAAACAGGTTACCAGCATTACTTTTACCCATGCCAAATACACTACTTCCAGTGGCATAACCCTCCAAAAGCCAAATATAAAGGACAGCTTGGTCCTCCCCCAAGTTGCACTGCCCTGCATTATAAAATAATCTTCCCTCTTTTTTATTTAGGTGGCTTCAGCTAAATAGTGAAGCACTTGCTTTACAGATACACCATTCAGGGCTCAGCCTCTTGACAGTTTCAGTTTTCAAAACATCTTGCCCAGGATGGATAAGAAACATTTCTCTTTGCAATCTTAGAAAGCCACTCTCCTTAGTTCTGATAATGTTGATCTCAATATCTTACCCAGGAGGCACAGTAATAAAGACATAAAATAGATCATCATGGACAAAGAAGTATCACATACCTACATGCTCTTTAGTGAATAAGTAAAAATCAGTGCCCCCTTTAGTTGGTGGAGCACATACCAACCAATGATTCAATGCAATATAATGAGCCATACTTTTAGAATCAGTATATCGTTTCAAATGAGAAACTGCAGTTTAACAAACAAGAAAAATTCCCTTCAATTGGACATGCAACAAGAAGAAGGGAGGGGAAATGGGGGAAATGAATTAGAATACAGTTTAGTCTAAAACATCATAATATATTGAACAAGGCTCATTACATCCAGACCACATCATAGAGCTTTATCTACCAGAAAACAGTGGAATAACCCCCTAATATAATTGTAATTCTAGCTTTGAAGAAGTCATGTACAGAAAATGGCTGTTGCTCTTTGTGTACATCTCACCAGCCAACTATCGGTGATCTACTCAATGACGAGGACTTGCTGTATATGATGAGGATCAAATTGGATCCATCCCACTCGACCGTGAAAAACTGGAGAAACTTTGCAAGCAAATGGGGAATGACTTACGATGAGTTGTGTTTCCTGGAACAGAAACAACAGAGTCCCACCTTGGAATTTTTGTTACGGAACAGTGAGAGAACTGTGGAGCAGCTGATTGATCTCTGTAAATTATATCAAAGAGTTGATATTGAGAAAATATTGCAGAAGTGGGTAGAGAAGGAATGGCCAAAAAGAGAGCATGGGACCTACCAGAAAAACATATAAAGGAGAAAAATGACAATGATGGAAAAGCAAGAAGGGCTTGGTTGACTTTACCTCTGGTGTGCATTTTTTTCTTCCTAGGGAAAGAACAACTTGGTTATTTATACAGCAAAAACTGTACTTACCCTTTGTAGTGATAAGGATGACCTTTAAGTACGCATCAGTTCAATGTCTTTCATAGGGGTCTTCCGGTTACAGTATTGAGATTTTTCCAAGCAATAAGAGAAAATTGAAAATTATCAGCATGTTATATAGAATAGCTGCATAATCAGTTACTTCTGTTTAGTGGTCTTTGTCCTGTATTTCTCTTTGACTGGAAACTATATAGAAATTAAACATAGGAGAGAAAAGGGAACTCCTCTTCGAGGAATAATCCAAGCCTGTATCTGTGCATTTGGTCTTGTTCCACCCACTTTCCAGGTTGCCTTTGTTCATGAATGAAGGAGAAGATAACACAGATCAGAACTGGGATATTCTCATATGACTTCATCTGGAAGGAAAACGTTTTACCCAAAGATATATATGAACAGTACAGAAATAAGCCATAAGGTTTCAATCATACACTATAGAAATATCTGGAGTCAGCATCAGATGTTGGCATTGTTGGGCATCTTTCAGGAGGGCCAATTCTAGAAATTTTGGCACCGAAGGCAAAGTCATATTGTGGCACCTCCTATCATATTTAATTCTTGAGTAGCCATGCTGATGCACTGGGGGCACTGTTATTGCTTTTCTGGATATAACTTTGATAAGAAGATAGTCACATAACTCACTTGCTCAGTACCTTCCTATCAGACTTCTTTATTGTTTTGGTAATATTATCAGTTTCCTGAGGTCCGTAGCTGTAATAATTATTTCTTTTTGAGACTTGCAATGCCTGGGTGTTCTCATGTTTACCACTACTCAACTGACTTTCTGGATAAATGTTGTTGAAAAGTGTAAACAGAAAAGTTTGCAGTACAACAAACTAATATTCTATTGTGCATATAAATCTTTTCAATTCTGGTGTGCCCTTAAATTTGGCACCCTAGGCAACAGCCAGAATAAGCACTTGCCAAACCTTTCCGGCTTGTTGCCACTCTCCTGCCATCTCTGAGTGATAAAAGTGAAGAATCTACACAAACACACCCTTCCCAATACAGATCGACCCTGAAGAGACAGGTATATGAATGAATGGAGCAATAATTTTTAAAACTGGTATCGCTACATAGGGAGGAAAAACTTCTTGAAGGCATCTTTTCAAAGGTTGCCAAAATCTGGAGCTGACAAGGGATTAACTAATCCATTTGTATATACTAATGCAGCTTCAGTGCCCCTATCATAATTTTAAAGTCAGGATAAAAGTAGAATATAGATCAGATATGTGATAGATCAGCAAGTGTTTTTGGCTCCCAGTTTCATTCCTTCTCAGTCCATTGACATCCAGATGTGTTGGACCGCAGTGCTCTATCTGCGAGAATGTTGGTTATTAAACTCCAACCCATCTGGAGGATAGCAGGCCAAGGAAGTTTATCATAGCAATAACAATGTTTCCCTTTTCTTAAACTAGGTTGTTAGAATATCTTATATGTGGTAACTAAAATGTAAACTTGCATTTGTGGATTCTTGCAAGAGATGGTGCCTTAGGCAAAAAACAGGTAATTGGCAGCTACCTCTTGGCACCAAATTGATCTTAAAAGCTCAAATTTAAGAAAAAAAATATCTCACGACTCTGAAACCTATCTGTAATTTCATTTCAAATCCTTATTTAATGTGGTGACAGCTTAATTGCAGTATCAAAATCTCTGATCGAGAAATATATTCCCTTGATTTAAGACTGCATTTAAAAATTATCTATCATGTTAGAGCTCATTCAAATCTTTCCTGTTCTTAGATGATTGATAAAAAAATATTTTTTATTGTTGGCAACAACCTGTGTTCCAACTCATTTAATAATTTTAGAGAAACTATTATAAGCAGCATACTAATTAAGTATTTGTGCCGCATAAAACATCAAATTTTAAGATAAATAGTATTCTTAACAGCATGTACTTAAATCACAGAATTATCAAGATCCAATCCTAGATGGGGACTTTTTTTTTCAGAGCATGCGGAATTTTTATCTGCCTTTGAATTGAAGTGGTTAGATTTCAAATGTGGATAATATATTAAAATATTTTTAAGAGTGATTACGTTAATTGGAATTGCTCATTCCCTCTAGCAATTAGAAAATATGTTCAAACATGTTTTCAGAGACAGTTTGAGAACTAGTTCTACTCCAGAAGGTTACAAAGCAGTTATCTCATCTACAATATTATTATAAAATATTATGAACCACCTATTAATAATTTTATAGATACCTTTGAAATATTATCAGAAATTAATCTTTAAATGAATTGGAGTCACTTGGCATAGTGAACACACATTGGTTTATTTAGCATGCAATAATGTGGGCAGAAAGTCAGTTCAAAGTTAAATTCAGACATTGTTTGATCTCATTACAAATAACCATTGAATGCAAATAAAACACCATATGTTGGGAAGTAGAAGTGTTGCACACATGTATTAGAATATAGCTTATGAGAAAATGTGAGTTCAAGATTTTCATTGTAGGGAATTCAGTTCTAAAACCTAAACTCTTAAATGTACTTCCTAACAAGCATCTATTTCAAGCACGAAGACACCTAGGTTTTCAATTGAAATATCATTTTCAGACATACACTCTAGAAAATGTCACTGAAAATTGGACTAGCAGGAAGAATACTTACAGGAAACTGAGCTTTTAGGCTGTTCTACTAAACTCAAGCATACATGTTTTTATAGTTGTAGCTTGTTATAGTTATGTTTGAAAATTAAGCCATTTCTATTCTGGGATTGTAGTAGTATGCTGAATTTTAAATTTTCTAATTTTGTCAATATATTCCTTTTCTGTAATGGATCTGAGTTCAAAGCATTTTCCTGTATGTGCCATCAGTCTTATGTTTCTTACATGTTTTGATATACAGTTTTGGAAGAATTTTTTTATTCATTTTTGTTTTTATTAAGAGCGTTTCTGTTACTTTTCTGAATTACTTGTAATTATTTAAGACATGCATTTCAGTCATTAAAAGACTGACATCAGAAGATGTGCAACCCTAGAATTTGGAGTCTTTTTAGGATATAGTGGGGTTTATTAAAATGAAGGTCTGTGAATTCTGAATTTTACTATCTCACTGAGAATTGAAGTCTTTCCCTTTTTGTACAGTGATTGCAAACAAAAGAGCTCTTTGAGTTGCAGTGAAAATTTTTCTTCTCCATCTAATCCACAATGTTATGTAAACATGAAAGCAACACACATTTCAAATCCTGTGAAATAATATACACAATCTTAATTTATCTAATAAGACACATATCCAATTTCCAAAAGTTATACAAGAAATCTGTCTGCAATTACATCTCTCAAGACTTACCCCTGGTTATATGAGATGTTAAATCTGCATCTAAATTACAAAAATATATCCACACTGTGTACTATAGATAATTTTAGATTTACATTAAAAACTAAATCTTTTAAAATTGGAATTGACAGTATTCTCAACAGGGAATGCATCACATGTCTTGCTCAAATTTCTAATCTACCAGCATGTATTTTCAAACATCTGCCCATCCCAGCAGAAGGAAATTACAACAATTAGGTGTTAACTTCCTAATTATCTGTGTTATCTGATTTCCTGATTGGAGTTTGTTTGGGTTACAGTTCAAAAAATTTCTCCTGGCAGCATTGCTCTGACTCCAGCAAGCAGTTCTAACCTCTTATGTTTTTTGTTACTGACCTTCAAAGTCAGACAAGGAAGGTACTGTGTAATATAAAGAGCTCTTCAAATTATTATTTATTTATGAGCTATAGAACAAAAACAACTGGGGTTCCAATCTGCAGTTGCACAGATTACCGCCATAGCCATAAGATACTGTAAAAGTAAGCTTCATTGTATTTTATTTCTCTTTGAACACAATATAGTATGTGTGAACAATATTTCTGAGAGTTTGCTTGTATTCTCCCCACAATCTTTATTACAGAAATGTATTCATGAAATTAAAGTGACCTAAAATATGTAGTGTGTAAAGATTTATACACAGCTATAACATGCTGACTAGGTAGGAAAACCCATGAAACTTATTTGCTTCATAATTAAGCATAAATGACCCAAAGAAGACAATTCACCCCACTTACTGATGAATTGTAGTACTGTAATGCATTAAATGTTTAGATATGTCAAGTAAGCATTATTTCACAGGTTTCAATGGATGGAGAACCCAATATATTTTGCAGCCGAGATGAAGCCTCTCCTTCAATAGAAAGAAAGCCTCTTCTACTAGCAGTGGTAATAGATGTATCCTCCAACATGAGGGTGACACCTGGTGACAGCCACTCCAAGAACTCCTCCAAGAATGCATTCATCTTATTCTTCCTAATAAAATTCGCCATTTTTCTTCTTTCTACAACCCTTTTCTATATTAGAAACTTCTCTGTATTAGAAAAAGATTTAGACATCTTCACTGGTTTATTTGGCAAATAAAAAGATTGGGAGGTCAATATTTAAAGGTCCTTGGGAAAATTCATAGAATATAACTAAAAATCAAGTGAACACAATGAAGAAAATTTGAAAATGAGAAACAAGAAAATTCTGGGTTAATTTGATCAACGAAAACAAGATTATTTTCTTGACTCTCCACGGTATTCTCAGGAGTCTCCTTCAACACCGAAATTCAAAGGCTCTTCCCGTCGCTTTCCGAAGTTTCATCCGACGCTGGTCCTTTAAGTGTGGGAAGGGTGTGCCTGGGTGGGATGGCGTCATTGTTCTGGATCCTGAGAACCAGGAAATGGAAGAATGCCGAGGCACCATTTTAAAGCGTATAAGGACTATCGGTAGCATGATAAATGCGAGCTGAAAGCAACCGCTGCGGTTTGGGCCGGAAGCCGAAGAGTGAGCGCCCCAGACGCCGAGGTGAGCGGACTAGAGGGCGTCCGCCCTAGAGCAGCAGCTGCAGAGAGTTAAAAGCAAAACGGTGCAGCTGAAACGTAGCGACTGACTTGGAGTAACTACCTGGTTTGGGCGGATGGGAAGGCGAGTCAGGTCCAGGGAAACTTTAGCAAACATTGCGCGCCGAGCGCCATCCAGCGGAAATTCAATTCGGTTGGTCTCGGCGAGTTGGATCCCGGGGTCTGCGTGAAATTAGTTGGAATTTAAGGGCCGGTTGGATCAGAGAAAGGAAAATTCCTAATCATTAGTCGGCTCGTTTAACTTACGAGGAACTAGCCCGGTTTGGGTCTTTTCCCTGATAACTGTTTTTTCCCCCATGTAAATTGTTTGCGTGGCTGTGATTAGGCGCTGTGGGACCCATCTCTTCAAACAAGTATTGGCAGCCAAGGTTGGTGGTTGTGATTTTTCCGTTATTTGTTAATGCAGATAAAGAACGTCATTATTACAATAGCAGGATTGCAGTGGTTACAAGAGTGTGAAATTGCCAGTATTGTTTGATCCATTTGCTTTGGAGACTGTTAGTGCACAACAATCCTGTAGGGTAGTCTGATATTATCCAGTCTCTTAGTGCTGCCTGGTTGTTTTTTAAGAAAATGAATGAAAGGGTTTGGCTGGGAAATACACTAAAGTAGCTTTCTTGTTTATGAAAAATCAGAGGGGACAGTAAAGTAATACTGTAGTAGTCCTTTAAGAGAGCCAGAAGATTTCACCGGGTGTCTCCCTTGGCCTTGGGCACCACATAGTTTCCTCACCAGTTATTTTGATAGTGTGTTGTGGTATAAAAGAAGTATTGTGATGGTGTCTCTACAGGAGCAAAGGCTCCGAATGTTGGGGAAGACAATTAGTCGATATTAACCATGCCTAAAATCAAGGTTTTTTTAGATTAAGAATATTGATTATAATAATGAAATTGAATAAAAAGTAAACTTAAAGAGAATAGGAGTAAAAAGTGCAAGGGAAAAGAAAGGGAAGAAAAACTCTGAAGATGCAGAAAATCAACAGGGAAGGAGCCAGCCTGAGGAGGGGAGGGAGAGGAACAGGAGAAGAATGATCCATAAGATGGGTGCCATGACAGAAAGAGGAAACCTCCTGGTGTTGCCTCCCAACTCAGGCACTCTGAGTTTGGCAGGGAGCTGATAAGAACTTGACCCTCGAATTTAGGACAGAGATGTTTACTTTTGCAAAGGGGCTTCTTTGCCCAACCCAAAATATGAATCACCAAGTATTACAGGCAAAACAAAAAGCATTTATTAAGAGGGGTCAAGTCTTCTTTGTAGAGTACAAAAACAAACCATACATTCATTTGGCGTATGTTACAGTCAGAAAGCAAGTGATCAAGCAGACACTTCACATGTGATGCTTGAGTAATAAAAAGCATTGATTCTAGATAACAGTCCACAAGTGGCAAATATATGTATTATTTTACTCTTTCCCAGTTGGTTTGCATCTTTCTTAAGACTTGCAAGTATATTTAATGAATATCAGAATACACCTTATATTGTGAGGTTGCTGAAAAAGCAAATGCTTGCATGCCAAAAGAAATGACCTAGAGAAAAGCATGCTTTCTTAAAGTTAAAATAGAGTCCTACACTACCCTGTTTTTTATTGATTTTTATGAAGTAAGCATTAACTCTTGAACCATTGGTAAAGGAATACAGCGATATACAACTGCATTATAGTACATTGTTATTTACATACAACTCTTTTATATAAAATGCATTCTTTTTGTTAATCGAGGTTTCAAGTTACTATCCCATTCACTGCAAACTATGAGTCCCCAATCAGGGCTCTGCATCTCTTTGTGTAACTTAATTGTTTTAGCAACCTTAGGAGACCTCAATTTATTTTTATACAAAAAAATGATGAGTAAAATAATTCAATAAAAGTATGTATTAGTAAATTTAATAAATACTTTTATATAGAATACATTTTTTATTAAGGTTTCAAGTTGCTGTCTCGTTCACTGTTAGTTATGAGTCTCAAGTTGGAATTTTTCGTTTCTTTATGTAGCTTGGTTATTTTAGTGGCGTTTTGGCAACCTTACAACACCTTAATTTATTTCTTGTATAATAAGGTAATGAAAAGACTTCAGCAAAGCTATATAGTCACATATTACATATATAATATCCAGTATGAGTGTATTTGTTTTAAAATTCTCTTTATTGATTACAACTTAAAAAAAGATAAAAATGGCATTTACAGTATACATTTACATTATTTACATTTATTTCACTCCTTTCCTTCCTTTCTACGTAGCTTTTAGATGTTGTTTTTGTTAATGTGTCTTTCTTTTTTCTTCCTCCTTTCGTAGGTTGTTCTGTCTTGTGTCATAGGTTCCGCGTGTGTTGTTTACTGTCTGCACATTTCCTTGTTAGTATTAATTTGTTAGTCATTCATTGGGTAAGGTCAGTACATATGTTAGTTCTGGAGGCTGATGTAGAAGTGTTTTCTTTAACATTGAATAACAATGTTTAAACAGTTCCTTAATCACTGGGGTTTCAAGTTGCTTCCACATTCACTATGTGTCTCAGTTGCCCAAACTAGGGTATTACTTGTTCTTACTGTATATTGCTCATCTTTGTGATGTTTCCGCAACCTTACGAGACCTCAGTTCAGTTAGTTTTCATAACATATTCAAAAAGGAGAGGCAGTGTGAAGATCTAAATGGTTTCCACAGTATACAGTATACATGCAACATTTGAATATTCCCTTTTCCACCTTCTATCAACGGCTTTTGACTTGTCTCCCTTCTTTTTCCATATAGGCTGTCTTTATCCGAATTTGGGTTGGATCTGTTCTTTTCCCTTTATTTTCACTTCTGTTTCTAGCCCCTCCTTCGCTTTTCCTTTTTAATTCTCCCCTTTCTCTATTACCCTTCCTCTCTCCCTTCTCTTTTCTTTTCCCCTTCTCTCTCTCCTTCTCTTCTACCTTTCATTTTGTCTTCTCCTTTTCTCACCTTCAATTCTAATCATGTTCTCTTCTTTCTACCAACTTTGTCTTATTCTCTCTTTTCCTTCCCTTTCCTCATCTTCTCATCCTTCTATGTCTCTATGTCCAGCTCCCATGCTCTTCTTTCACTCTCCTCTTGTGTATTTATTGATTATGTGTGTTATTATGTAAATTTCTCCCTTATTTGAGGTTTTTGGCCTTTCCCGTCTCTACCTTAAACTCACTTCCCTTCTCCCATCAACTTCTCATTTCCCTTCTCTCGCCCTCTTCACTTACCTTTTCTTTAACCATTTTTCTGATCTTCCAGTTTCCCTTTCCATCTCCCCCTTACTTCCTTTCCTTTGCACCTAGGGAGCACTAAAGGGAAGTTTGGGAAGGTTCTTATAGTGAAAGAAGGAAAGAAAGTGAGAAAGTAGAGGGGGAAAAGGAGGGAACGGGGAAGATCGCACCTGCCATTGGTTTATCTATTTACAACTTAAAGAATAATTTAAATTAGATAAAAAGAATCATGGGTTTAACTCTGTTAAAAATGAAATGGAAATTTTACTGTGTGGTACTGATGAACATAGTATTGCTAAGAATTATAAATTACTATTGAAATCAAACCTGGAAAATGATTATGTGAAACACTGTATGATCCAGTGGGAAAGGAACTTTGGTTATAATATAATGCTTGAGAAATGGGAGAATATGTGGAAGAAGAGTTTTTATTTACATTAAATTATAATTTAAATTTTTTTATATAAGAAGATGTACCGTTGGTATCTAGCTCCTAATAAATTACCAGTAATGTACAAAGGTATTTTGAATGTTATGTTGGAAGTGCAAAAGCAAAGAAGCGACTTTTTATCACTTATGATGGACATGTGAGAAAGCAAATAATTATTGGAAGAGGATCCACAAACTAACCCATGAGATTCTGAAAGTCAACTTTGAGATGAAACCAGAGAGATTTCTTTTGGGACTGATGGACAAAGACTTTGGGGGGAAATGTAGAAATTTTATGTTATTACATTAAACTGACTGTTCTGATTAAAGAGAATCATATAAAATCTTTTGTAGACACCTGGAAACCGGTCCTTGACTTTGTGCTCAAGGTTGAAAAAAATGAAACTATGATTTTGGGTTTTATCGATTAGACAGGTGTGTCACTATAGAAATGACCATTCAAATGATTTATGGATGTTAAAAGTTGAGACTTGTTTATTACTGTATTTTACTGCACCAAAGGAAGTGTAAATCAACACCTTTTTCTTTTCTTTTTTGCCCTTTTTTTCTTCACTTTCTCTTTTACCTTTTCCTTCCCTATTTTTCCATTGATAGCTTTCATATTTCTTTTGTGTCATATTACAATTTTTAAAAAATAAATAAAAAGGGGAAGAACTGCTCCAAAAGTTCTTGGGTGTGTCTAGCAGTGTGCGGGTGAACCAACACCACAGCAGAAGTCAGCATGCCCCAATGCTTGCATCGTACCGCTTCAACGATGACAATGCTCTTCACGATGCTGT
>JANHFO010003333.1:120755-131729 GCA_032468095.1 Pareas carinatus
TGCATATAGTATCTTTGAGTGTAATTATTTTACCTTTCTGAATTAGATGACTAAAACTCTAATTTCATGGCCTACCTCAATTTACCTAAGGTTTGCTGTGAAATGGGTGGATATCTGGGATGTGCAAAAACACTTGGGAGTGCAAGCTATACCAAGAATTCAATGGAAATTTGCTTTGAGAATGAAACATAACACCATTGCATTGAGTTGTTTCAAGTATTTAATATTCTCCTAGGCAACTTGACTAAACGGCTATCTTGCATCTTGCCCTGAGGTTTTATTTTATTTTAACTTTTCTTGGCCAACACAATAGCTGGCGTTGTTGAAGACAGATGAGTTGATCTGAAGAATTTTATTATTTATTTTATTAGATTTTTATAATGTTCATCTTAACTTCCCTATAAGGCGACTCTGGGCGGTTTACAGGTTATAAAACAAATAGACAAATAATTAAAATATATTAAAGAATTAAAAATACGCAGATTAAAATTTGTAAACCATCACTGAGGAATCAATGTGACTTTGGCTTTACTCTTAGGTATCAGGAAGGTGGTGACAGGCATACTGCGTAGGGACAACGACTGCTGTGGAAGTAAGCCTGGATTTGAATTTCTTCTTTCTTCGCAATTGAGCAGAATCCATTTTGCCCAAGAAAGTTGAAGCAGCAGTATGTACCATCTCGAGATAGCTTGTGATAGCTTGTGAATAAAGCATTAATTAGTTGAATTCAGCTCTATTTTGACCTCTTTTAATATTACCTTCTTTAATAAGGGTTAATTTTGATCTATTTTGGCCTATAAACAAATACTTTATCTCAATCTCTGGTAAGAATGTGGAATTTTTTTTACTTACTTTCTTTCAAAAAGTCTGATGAGAGGAAGTAACTCTTTATTAATTTCAGCTATCTTGCCAGGATCAGAGCCACTCTTTACACCGTAGGAAATATAATCCTCCAGAAACTTACTGAAATTGGGGCGGGGGAAAGGAAACAATTATTTCTTTACAGAAAACTAATATTGGTTTTTGCAACTTTCTCAAAGAATATGAAAACTTAATAATAAGAGACATTTTATGAAATACTGCTTTTCTTTACATGTCCAATTTCTATACAGAGGTTATCTATCTACTCACCACCATCACCCTTCCCACAATGGCCAAACCATGTCTTACATAGTTTTATTTAAAAAATAATTATGTAAACAAATAGGTTGAAATTAAACATGCCTCCATTTTCCAAGTGCCAAATTTTGGAAGCGAAGAGTCTAGAACAGGGATGGCGAACCTCTGGGACGTGTGCCAGAGGCGGCACTCAGAGCCTTCTCTGTCGGCACGCGTGCCATCGCCCCAGCAAAGTTAAAAAAAACAACAGCATTCTTTAGGAGCAAGCCAGAGGGACGTAGGGTTCCCTCCCCGCTCCCTCTCTCCACTTTGCCTACCCCTCTGCCCATCAGATTTTGTTATAATTAAATAAACTTTCTTCATTTTATTATACTATATTAAGATGGTGCCTTTTATATTAATAAAATGGAAGTTCTCTGATCATTATTTTGAAAATGTATGTATCTTTTAAAAAATTCATATTAGTAGTCTGCTGGATTTAAAATTATGAATTTAGTGGTGCCTGAGGTCCAAAAGGTTGGCAAGAGAGTACGGGGGCATCACCTGGGGTGGTGGTGCCAGGGGCATCACTCGGGGGGTGCCAGGGGGTGCGTGTGGCTGTGTTGGCACTTTGCGACACATAGGTTTTTGAGTTGCAGTTTGGGCACTCGGTCTTTAAAAGGTTCGCCATCACTGGTCTAGAACATGCGCAGTAGAAGAGAGTATCTGTAGCTCAGGGCTGAACTATGGAGTCCTTAGTGCTCTTTGAGCTTGGTTGTCTGCTTGCAGACATTTCAGTATCTGACTAGGTAATAGCATCAGTGCAAGTGAGTGTGGGGTTTGGTCTCTGTTTATATACAGTAGTTGCCCTGCCAGTGTTGGAGGGGTACGTGGTTTGTTCCTTGGTAGATCCGTGATTAGGGTATTGGTTTCTGTTAGATTGTGTACTGTTAATTCCTGTTTATCTAGGTGTTGTTTGCTGGAGAGGATGTGTTCCGGTCTGTTTCCTTCTTAGCTGTTTTAGTGCCTCTTTTGACCGGAATGTACTGTAAATGTAGCTAATCTTGCCAGTTAAAGGCAGCAGCTGCCCGCCAGCCAGTGCCTGGCTGAACATTCCAAAGGGTGGGGAAGTAGGAAAAGGAAGTCATGGTCATATGATTTCCCACTTAGTGACCTCTGCCTGTCTCAATTGTGATCATCAAACAAGGACTACTTGCATCGATAAATATAACCTATAAGCAAACAAAAGCCCTACCTCCCCAATAATTTTTAAAAGTGATAATTGGTTCTGAGAGAGAGGGGAAAAAAGCTTAGGAAATACTGGTCTACAACATTTGAGCAATAGTATCTTATAGTTGGCAAATTAAATTGTGACATGACCACCAGGGATATAAAATCATAGCTTATTAAAAGACTGTAGCTTACCAGGCCAATAAATGATCCAAATCTTTTTCTAGCGGTATGGTTGTAAGTATAGCTTCTAGATGTTTTATGAGGATTTGAGTATCGATCGTGTTGGAGCCTTCTTCCATCTCTGAAAACAAGAAGATGCCATAAACAAATAATAACTGTCTCTGAATCATTTTGATTCAACCAGTGTTTATCATTTAGGACAGCAGTATGTAACTCTTTCTGTGTTATCTGAAGTTGGGTAATATAAAGTCAACATGTCCCTTACTTTGTTCTGACCAATTCAAAGAATCATGCTTCCAAATAACAAAATCTCATTAACAGAACCTAAGAACACAACTATAGCCCTGCTGAATTAAGCCAAAGCTCACCCAGCTTTCTGTACCCCAGAATGACCAACCAGATGCCTCTGGAATTCTTACCAGTAAAGGTCAGAGACCTATCACTATCTCCATCTCATTTACCTGCAGCTGGCATTTGGAAGATGCAATCTTCAACTTGAAATTAACACCGAATCTACAGAACAAGTAGTTTTTGACCAACCTCTCCTACGTGAACTTATCCAATTTCCTTTTAAAACCATCTAAGTTAATAGCTATCACTGTATTGCTACTTATATTAATAAATTGCATAAGTTAATTATTTACAGCCCTTTTCTGTTTATACTAAATCTGCTAGTGAGTTTCAGTCCTTCTGCTTTAAGAAATGGATAAAAATGTCTCTTTGTCTTCTTTCTCCATGCCATGCATGGTTTTATATTCCTTATGCATAAAAAGAAGAGATGTATAAGTGAAGAGACGGAGTACAGATGAACACACCTGCTTTTCCATAAATAACTGAATGAACTAGGTGGGGCAGCAGGTAATGCAAAATTGGACTGACATCGTGAACTGCTGAAATTTCATGAAGAGTAGCAATCAGATTGGGTACATTACACAGATGAACATACGGCCTGCATAAGAAAACAGTAAAAGTAGTTAATGGAACCTCCTAGAACAGCAAAGCTTGCTGGGAATTGTTAACATGGTCCCTTAAAAGAGGAAATCCCTGATGTTAAGGAATGAGTCCTTCCACAAATTCCCCAAGGTGTCTTAAGAATTTCTAAAATTTAGAAATAACATGTGAACATCCTTCCATAAGTTCAATAATGAAATACATTTTAAGTAAATCAAAAGCTAAATTGTCTATTAAATATCATAGTGCCAAACCTCAAATGTATCCATAAATTACCTTTTCATTTTATCTGTAATCCCCACTAATAGAAAAAACTGCATTTTAAACACAGAATGCAAGTACAGAAAAACAAATAAATTGCATCAATTACAATTAAAAAAAACTATTCCACTTGCTGATGACAGAAAAAAACATGCACTCACCCACACAAAATACATTCATTTTCCTTACCTTTCCCCAATTCCTTCTTCCTTTTGGCTCTGTAGGAGGACAGTCAAGCAGCATAGCCCATCTTTGACAAGAGAGGGGATTTTGGTCAAAGTCTTACTAATCAGCAACATCAAGGAACGAACCAGTGATTGTTCCATTGTCACCCTCACAGTTAATTGACAGATGATCATATATGTTGCAGCTCTGAAATCCACCAAGGATGATTTCAAACCCTATAGCGAGGAAAAGGAGTAATATATGTTTGATCATTTCAGTATGAGGTCTTTGAAAGTAATATTGCACAGCATGTCATAAAAGGTTTAAGTCTATACAAATAACACTGGATAATGGAGAAGGCCTAGGATTTCCAAAAATACATCTATCTTTTGCTTTATTCATTAAAGAAAATCTCTTGACTATAGACCAAAACATCAAATTAGGATAGATTATGGAAGTAACCAAATAATTCAAATTGAAAAATACACCTAGATTGCACTGTCTCACTTTAATTTATTAACAGAATGTACAATAAGAAATACAAGACTTGAAGAAATAGAAATTGGAATTACAATTGCCAGTAGAAACAACCTCAAATGCACTATTCATTATCCCTTTGATAGTTCAAAGTGAGAAGGAGTTAAGGCATTTCCTACTGAAGATGAAACAACAGTGTGCAAAATGTAATCTGTTTTCTCCATTTTTTAAGCTCCCAAAATTATACCAACAAGCTACATTAACTTAATACAAATAGGTGGAGAGGAAGTTGAAACTAGTAATAAATCGGTATCTTCCACAAAATCCACATAGATGCCAAATGTAGCCATGGGACAAAGCGAGACTATAACAGATCTAGACAATATATTGAAGTACAGAGAAATCACATTGATAAACATATTATCAAAGCCATGACTTTCTCAGTTGTTACAGGTATCTGTGAAGGGCGAACCATCAGAAAAGATGATGGAAAAAAGTGTTAACTGCAAGTAGAGAAAACTGTTGAGAACGTCTTGGACCAGAAGAACAAATCATTCAATACTATAATGAAATAAAACTAGACTGCTTCCTGGAAGCACTAATAATGTATGAGTGTGCCTGTGAGTACTGTAAGGGTGTTTGTGTGTATTTGTGACATAAAGTAATACTGTATTCACTAAACTAAAAATAAACCTTAAGGGAGAACCATTATTAATATGACAGGCAGGGAAATTATTAAATGCCTAACTGGAGAATAATGATATTAATCAAATTTCTTCTTCTTAAATTTAGACATAAATCAAATCAAATCTGGCCAGTTATTACTTGCAGCAGGATTCCCAGTATATCAGCTAAAGGCAAAACACAGCCCTTGGCCTGGAACACTACACAGTTTTAGCAAACAAGGGAGCACACATCAATGGTTCCACATGAAATGGTAGGAAGTGTCCATTCCAGGAACTGTCCATTCTTCTTCATAAATAAGAGGGCTAGAAAATGTAATTGTCAAATTTAGCATGGCACTCATAAAGGACAATACCTTAAAGCAGAGAATCAAGAATTAGATTATTTTGATAGGTTCTAAGAATGGGCAGAAACCCACAAGATGAATTTTAACAGCGACAAAGGCAAAGTCCTAGATTTGGGTAGGAAAGATCAAAAGCATGAGTATAGGATGAGGGGACCATGCTGGACAACATAATATCCAAACAGAATCTGAGTTTCTAGGTGGATCACGAGCGGAACATGAGCTAACAAAGAGAGCAAATGTAGTTGTGGGCTGCATAAATAGAATATTAAATGTCAAAAATCAAAAGAAATAATTGTTTCCTTGTGTTCTGCACTTGTCAGATTACACCTAGAATATTGTGCCAAGTTTAAGGCACCATATTTTAGGAAGAACATTGAATAACTGGGGTACGTTCAGAAGAGAGTAACTGCTAAAGGCCTTAGATGGGAAAATATGAGGAATCAATGCAGACAATGAGTATGTTTAGTCTAGAGCAGTGATGGCGAAACTATGGCACGTGTGCCAGAGCCCTCTCTGATGGCATGCACGCCATTGCCCCAGCAAAGTAAAAAAAAAAAACATTTAGTAGCAAGCCAGAGCGACGTAGGACTCTTCCCCCTCTCACTCTCCACTTTACCTGCCCCTCTGCCAACCAGATTTTGCTATAAATACGCTTTCTTAATTTTGTTATATTAAATAGGTGCCTTTTATATTAATAAAATGGAAGTTCTCTGATCATTATTTTTAAAATGTATGTGTCTTTTAAAAAAATTCATATTAGTGATACGCTGGATTTAAAATTATGAATTTAGTGTGGTGCCTGAGGTCTAAATGGTTGGTGAGGGGATGCAAGGACACCACCAGGCTGTGTGCAGGGGGGTGTATATTGCCGTGTTGGCACTTTTCAATACATAACTGGTTTTTGAGTTGCAGTTTGGGCACTCGGTCTCTAAAAGGTTCAACCTCACTGCTCTATACCTACATATACACAATAAACAAATTGTGATTACAATCATAAGATACATTCATAATCATAAGGTACATTCATCTTGTGTAAATATAAGCATAGGATACATTCATAATCATAAAGTACATTCATCTTGTCATGTACATATAAGCTGCAATCGACAAACCGTGATCTTAATCATGAATACCGTCACAAACATAAAGTAATTCACTAAGGATATCTAGATATTTTCTTGGGTAGAAACTGTTCAGGACACCATTTTCTCTATATACTTGAAGCTGTTTGTTTCTCGTTTCCAGTGAAATATTCAAATGAGATACTTTTTTCTTATTTAGGGAAAGGAATGAACGTCAGGAGTTGTGATGCTATCATTCCAGTCAGTTTGTGACAATACAAACAACCATGGTACTAGACCTGGTGCTTGCTTGGGCTTAAATCTGAACATGGGCCTGTCATTTCTCTAAGTGAAAATTTTGAATATAGCCTCTCCACTGTGAGAGCTGCTCAAGAACTGAAAAACTTGTGTTTAAGAAGAGTTGAAAGGGTCTGATCGGAGGGGGGGGAAAGAGGCGGGTAGAATAAGGGAGCGTTCTGTTTAAGAAACTATTCCACAAACATGTTTGCTTAAATCAACTAGAACAGTGATGGCGAACCTCTGGCACGCGTGCCACAGCCAGGGCACAGAGCCCTCTCTGTTGGCATGCACAGCAAGTCGCCTCAGCACCGCCCCAGAGCTGTGCATGCTCAGAAAGAGAGTAACGACGCCAGGCAATGGCATCGACTCATTAGTTGAGACTCTTCCAGGCACTCAGTGCCTAAAAGCTTCGCCATCAATGAACTAGAAGTACTTACAATGGGAACCGGTGCCTTTGATAAGTGCCTTTAAAGGCCATTTCTCTCTCAAGAAGATCCTATAAGGAAGGCATCTCTGTGTGGAAATCATCCCGATTTCATTCACTACCTCTTTGTATAGTATCCATCTATGATGATTCTTTGTTGTGCTTTAGCCATTTCTGACTCTTTATGGCCTTTATGGACATATTAGTCAGGATTGTCTCCACGATAGGTCCTCTGAGCTCTATAAGATTTTTCTTGAGAGGTCAGTGATGGAGTCTGGTCACCATCTTGTCTCCTGACCTTTCTGTTTTCTTAATTGCTTCAGATTTTCCAAGCACCAGGATCTCCTACAGTCACTACTTCCTTTGCATTATGTGTACAAAATATTTAACTTCATCGTTCGTGTTTCAAGGGATGACTGAGCTGGCTGTCCCTTCATCTAATATTGAATAATATGTTCTTCTTGGGGTCCAAGATAGTCTCAGCAGTTTTCTCCAGCATCACAATAGAAAGACATCCGCTTTTCTTTGTTCAGTTCTTGAGATGGTCCAGCTTTTACAGCTCTGTTACAACCACAGGTTTGACAGCATAAACCTTGTCCTCAGTGTGATGGCTCTGAGCTACAATATTTTGTCCAAATCTGTTATAATTTTTCTTCTGAGTAACAGACATCTGTTTTCATTAATGGCTACATGGCCCCATCCTTGTGAAATTTTCAGCCTTGGAAGGTAAACATCTGTTACTACTTCAACCTGTTTATTGCATTGATATTGCCTTTTCATACAATCTCAGGTTTCTTAATTTCAGCAGTCGACCATTTTTTCCCCACTTTCTTCTTCATCTTCAAAAGCGATTCCTTGTCTTCTTGGCTTCCAGCCATCAAACTGGTACAATCAGGATAACTCATGCTGCGACTGTTTCTCCCAACAATTTTAGTTCCAATTTCTAAATTCTTTTAGAGCAACATCTCAGTATAGATTATGCACGCAACTTAAAGTAAATAAAATGACAGCATAAGGTGCACTTCTTTGCCATTTACAGCTAGGCCTTGACTTACACAAATTTATTTAGTGACTATTTGCAGTTATAACAACAGTGAAAAAAAAGACTTGCAGCTTGTCCATGCAATTATGACCATTGTAGCATCCCATGGTCACATGATCAAAATTTGGGCGGTTGGCAAACGAGCAACAAAGATGATTAGGGGGACTTGAGGCTAAAATATATGAAGAACGGTTGCAAGAATTGGGTATGTCTAGTTTAATGAAAAGAAGAACCTGATAGCAGTGTTCTAGTATCTCAGGGGCTGCTACAAAGAAGAGGGAGTCAAGCTATTCTCCAAAATACCCCAATGCAGGACAAAAATAAATGGATGGAAACTAATCAAGGAGAAAAACAACCTAGAACCAAGGATACATTTTCTGACATAACAATTAAGCAGTGGAACAATTTGCTTCCAGAAGTTGTGAATGCTCCAACACTGGAGTTTTTAAACAAAAGATTGGAGAACCATTTGTCTGAAATGGTATAGGGCAGTGATGGTTAACCTGTTAGACACCAAGGGTCTGGACAAGTCACGACTAATGAGTCATGGCTCGTGACATCATTGCCTGGCGCCGCTACTCTTTTCTGAGCATGCTCAACTCTGCGGTGATGCCGGGATGGCTTGGCTCGCATGCCAGCAGAGAGGGTTCGCCATCCCTGGTATAGGGACCTCCAAGACCTCCAAGGTCCCTTCAAATTTTGTTTTTCTGTTCTGTTATTCATATGACAACTACATATACGTTTCAAAGAAATATATTACCTAGCTTTGAGTGTGAAGCAATTCTTGCTTAGGAGAGAATCTTGGTGCACTTCATCAAAGCACTACATTTGCTCCTCTCTCTCCAGTAATTAAAAGTGATTTCCTCTCCCCCCCCCTCCCTTGCATTTGCAGTCTCTGCTGTGGGCAACAGGGGGCAGTTCAACCTCAAAATTCGTCTCTAGTTTCTTCCAGTAGTTCCCCTGCAAATGTGTGTGTGTATGTACTTAAGCACTTCAAATGCAGGCAGGGGGACATAACTCACATACCAGTTAAGGAGTGGATGAGGAAATGCTTAAAGATTTTCTCGGTAAGCTCCAGCTGAAGAGGTTGGGCAAGGAGATCAGGAAAGCAAGGCAGTTTCTGCACATTTCTCTAATTATTAACTACCCAGTAACTGAAGAGAGGGCATTCTCTAAATTCAGTCCATGCTTTGTTTATTTCTAGTTCCCATGTCAGGTTTGTTGGGGAAATCAGAATAAGTAAAAATAGAGGAAACAACAGCTTTCAGTCAAAAGGTTTATATGAGCAATTTGAACATGAATGCCAATTCAACGAAATAAACATGACCTACTTAAGAAACTCATTCGAATGAGGACCAAAGAGGGCAGCTAAGTTCGATTAGGACTAGTTACCATACAATGGTACTGACATGATTCCAGAGCCCTCCTTATATACGTGTTTTTGATCATTCTCCTCCTATTGATTGGAATTTTACCAATAGCACCTCCTTATTTCGATGTGCCGTCACTCAGCGTGCACCCAGCGTCCACAATCTAACCTGTATTCCCGAATCTTTGACCATCTGCCACTTTCAGTTTCCCTTTTTCTCAAAGTTCCTGCAATCTCAAAATAACCCTAAAACTGTTCATTTCGCATGGACCTATGCCTCGGAAAGCCGACTGCAATATTTCTCAATTAAGTGTTCTTAATTAGATGTCCATTTGATATCAAGGGTGGGCCTGCAATCGAAGTCTAGGGGTTCTTTTCTCACAGGACCTCAAAAGCAAAGATTTAACAATATATGCTGAGTGTATAATATTTTTTCGCACAGGTTTGAAGCTTCTCTGAACTTGACCTGAGCCGGTTTTGCCTTGACACACTTCACTAAAATGTGTCACACCTGACCCTACGTGTTGTATATATTTTGGGAAGTATCATACCATTACTTCATTTACCTATTACAGGTAAGTCCTTTATGATTATAAATCATAATCTATGAACTTGATGGTTATTAATGCACCCGATAGGTGCACGACATGATGAATGTACTTTAGGATAATGAATGTATCCTATGATTGGAACCATTGTTTTGTCAATGATAGCCTTAGGATTGTAACCACAGTTTGTCAACTGTAGCCTGTATGTAAGTATGGAGCATTTACAATGGAGAAAAATTCCTTGTGTGTCCAGACACACTTGGCCAATAAAAATTCTATTCTATTCTATCAGTTCCTCAACTTACAACTGGTCACTTAGCAACTATGCAAAGTTATGACTAACCTGGAAAAAGGGAGTTATGACGTAGTTCTGAAATTCTGACGGTCGCCCACACAAATTGTCACATACATTTGACTGCACTTTGGGCATTACCCCATTTACAGCCATTTGCAACCACCCATGGTCCTGTGATCGCATTTTAACATTACTTCTGGCTTTCAGAAAAACCGTGTTATAGCAAAAAATGGTTAAATGCCCATCATGTTCATTTTACAACTGCTGTGTTCACTTAACGACTGCTGCAAAAACATTTGTAAAATCAGTTTGGTCAATTTATGCCTCATGACATACAACCGTAATGAGCGAGCTCCATTACAGTCATGTGTCAAGGACTATCTGTACCACAAGAGTAGAGACTGTAGAATAGCTAGTGTGGTGTTCTCCATGCTTTGGACGACTGATTGCATAACCAGAGAGCGCCAGAATGGTGCAGTGGTTAAAAGCAGCACTGCAGGCTATTTCTGCTGACTGCTATCTGCCATTAGCCATCAAAGT